>PVKZ01006367.1:0-36262 GCA_004027375.1 Macroglossus sobrinus | reverse complement strand
GGCTGTTGTAAATAGCGCTGCCGTGAACACAGGGGTGCATAGAGGTCTTTTCGAATTGGTGTTGACAGGGTCGTTGTCTTGATGTGTTTGAAGACAGAATGACTGAGGGGATGGGCACAGAGCTGGCTGGAGTGGCAGGGACTCTGATTTCAGACAGCCAAAGAGCGAGAGGACGGCTAGTCTTCTCGACGTATAAGAGCATATGGAAGAAGGTGCTGGGCCTGTGGTGAGACAGGTGTTGGCGAGGGTCTCAGACAGGAGTGTTTTCTGAACATGAAGTCATTAGGGTGGGGGTGGGGCTGCAGCTGACCAGGAGAGGACCTGAATGAGAACATGTGTGCCAAGTGCCATGACAAGGAAACACGGCGAGGTTTTCCTGGAAACAGAATTATGAGGCAAGCTCCTGGTTCTGGTTTTCCTGGTGTTGAAATTGATGCTGACTTTCTTCCGTTTTCCTTCCTTCCTTCCTTCCTTCCTTCCTTCCTTCCTTCCTTCCTTCCTTCCTTCCTTCCTCCTTCCTTCCTCCTTCCTTTCTCCTTCCTTCCTTCCTTTTCCTTCTTTACTTCCTTCCTTCCTTTCTTTCTTCCTTCCTTCCTTCCTAGGAAGGAAATATATTTTCCTACTAGACTTTGGAGAATGACATCCGTCCATCCACCCAGCCATCCATTTTAGCATAGCCTAGCAGTGAGTTCTTATGTCACGTAAACTTTAAAAAAGACCTCCCAGCATTTCTACAATTGATCTGTGGACCGTCGGTTGGACTCTGCGTATTTCTGTGAGTCGGGTGTTCTCACATAACTCTCAGCCTGTGGATGCCGATGAAGTCACACTGAACTCCACATGGAAATCCCCGGCTCGTAGCTGCCCACCTGCCGAGGAGGCCCTCACAGGGGGGATGCTGGGAAACGCTCAGGGTCAGTGGTTCCAAGGGGGGACTTAGGAGCCCGTGTTTCTGGGTTAGGGTTGTGTCTCTGCCACTTTCCAGCTGCATGACCTTGATCAAGGTGCTCTCTGTGCCGTAGGGCACAGTCTGTAAAAAGTGAGGTTGATGAGCAGAGTGACGGCGTGTAGCTCAGCATCAGGAATTCTGTGAGCGCGTGGGTCACGTCTGGCCTCGGCATGTGTGAGCCGTGATCACCCCTGAAACCGGCCTGACTGGAACTCTCTTCATTGACTCATTCAGGGGAATTTCAACCGCCTCATCTGGTGATAAAACAGCCACACGTGTTGGCCACGGTAGACTTGGGGAAAGGAAAGCTCTTGGATAATTGCCCCTACTGCCCTCAGCCTTGCCTTACAGGGGTCATGGGGTCTCAAAGCATTCTGGACGGAGATGCTTTCAGTGACTAGTTCTTTTGTTTGCCGGGATCCTTTTCTGATCTGAGACACCCATCCCCATATGACACCTATCAGCTCCATTTTGTCCCCGTCAGAGGGAACCTGACACATGAACCCCGTCTTAGAAATCCTGAAAACATGGCTCCTTTTTCTCCCCTGTGCTCATTTCATTTTTTGTGTGTGTTTTTTTTCCCTCAAGTTTCTAAAACGTGATCTTTTATGAAATGAGGTATTCACGACATTTGAAAGGTGTCGATGTTTGCGGTATTTCAAGCCAACGGAGTTGAGCGTGCACCTGGTTTGCACTTGTATTCCATGTAATCTGATGTTATTCAACTCTAGAACATTGTCCTTTTATTTCAGGGATTTTTTTTTTTTTAAAATAAGCCATCTATGCATTCTTCAGGGAAGGGGGAGGGTTTAAAGCCCAGAGTATTTCAGCTGCTGAATGTGCCACTAGCTCTATTATCCACAGTGATGGTCTGAGCTCTGCCAAGTGCAGGGGACATACCAGCTTCGTGTTTGAAAAGAGACATCCACATAAGCGCGGGCAAAAGCAAGAAGAAGCATTTTTACTTGTGAATCTATTATCTTTAGAAAATGCGTCATTTAGTTTAAATTGAGGTGGTGTATGTTAGAGTTTAAGTGCTTTAGGTAAGGATGCCAGGAGATGAGGATCTAGATGGAGTTTGGTGAAGAACAACTGATGTTTGGCTAAGACTTGCCGCCTTCTCCCTCCGTGGGAAGGTAGGGAAGAGCTAGCGTTCTGAAAATTGAGATGTTACAAGATAAATTATGAAGAAGGGATCCATATTTATGGAAACGTTCCAACTTATCGTCTTTCCTTCCACTTCCTGCCAGAGAGAGGTGGGGTTTCCCTCTCAGAAAGGGACAGAGCAGCTCCCCAAAACCCTCCACCCGCGTGGGCATTCGCACTTCACCTTGACTTGGATTTGGTGTGTGCACGTGCGTGTGTGTGCGGGTTGGTTGATAACAGAGGGGAGACGTGACTTTGCCTCTCACAGGTGAGCGTCTGCACAAGGCGATGAGCTCACATGTGGATGGGTATCGTTGTCAGCCGAAGTCTTTATTATTCTCCTTGTCTGTTTACACTAATCAGAACTCAAAAGCAAGATTGCCCCCATCGAGGGTTGAGTAAGGACCGGCGACTTTCTCATGATGACATGAAATCTTAGTGGAAACTGGTTATTGTTTTTTTTTTTTTTTGATATTGTCTTTAGGTTGGAAGTCCTGGACCCAAATTAAAATTTAAGGGCAGCTTTGTCTCTTAGTGGAAGTCACCTAGAGCGGTATGCTCCTCGTTCTGTGGACCCCCTTTCTTGCCAGGGTCCCATTCAGATAGTTAGGAAACAATGACAATTTCTGCAAGACACTAACCTTTGGGCAAGAAGCCAGGCCTCCAGTCTTGACTGTGCCACCCATTAGCTACGTCACTTGGAATGAATTGGGCCCTTGACTTGGCTTCATTTTCTTCACCTGAAAGTTAGAGACTTTGCAGCCTTTTTAATCCTTTTTAACGTAAAGCACATTTTCTGATAATTACCAGGAAACTGGATTGACAAAGTACTTCTCTCTCCACTGGCTAGAATCATTCTGAATATCACATCATTTAAAGGCAGTAGCTGAATAAGCTTTGAGGAAACATGGTTATATCTTTACACAGGCAATGCATTTCACATAGCTCCCCAGACCTCACACACAGGAAAGCTCACTTAAAGATTCAAATCTAACCACAGGATATTCATACTTCTGGTCAACTCGGTAAAATGAAAATGTGAGGATAGGCATAAGCGATGACAAAAAAAACAAAAACAAAAACAAAAACAAAAACCAACAACAACAACAACAAAATTCAACAATAAGAGAATCCTTAAATAACAACATAAAATTTTCTTAGTTGATCAAAAATTATTTAAAAAGAAGACATCGGACTTGGAATGATTGGAATGATTGGAACGAGAATGTAGCAGTGTTTGGCTCCCCCTGGCAGCTCTGATCTTCTCGTATTCTCGGCCCAGACCCTTTGCTGTCACATCATAGTTTCGATGAGATTATGCTTCCTCGACAACGGCATCCCATCTGGTGGCCCTTGATGAGGACAAGGGTGGCCGTCTTGCAACTTCACTAGATCTCCTCTCGGGTTGGTCTTGTCCTGGTCTCATGAGCCCCTCGTTTGAACCCTCTGAGCTAAAGTAACATACCCTTGATCTAATGCGAGAGAGATATTTGAAACAATAAAAGAGACGAAAACCATTCTGAACATATCTGATAACCGTGTCTCTCCTTTTTTTTTTTTATGCCTTTAGCGACAAGGTGCTGGGGCCACCAATGGGAAAGACAAGACATCTGGCGAAAATGGTAAGAGGAAACGAATAGTCCAACTATTTGCTGTGTTCCCACCTGCAGCCTTGGGCATGTGGCAGGTGTGGGTCGCGCCTTTCATTGAAATCGCCTTGCTATATATGTCCGCGCTTCCGTTCAGAGTGGATTTTGGCAATTCTCAGCGAGCCCCGCGGTCTGGTTCTCTAAAGAAAACCGAGCTAGCTAAGTTAAGTGTAGCGCTAAGAACAGCTTCCTCCCCAAAGGAGGACTCCCGTTTTGGGCAACATGGTAATTACAATGCAAATAGAGTTCTCTGCTTTCTTCATTAGGGTTGGTGAGACTCACCCGAGTTGTTGTGAGGATAAAAATAAGATCAAATGAGATAAGTGCTTTGAAAACTGTGAAGCACTCAACTCCTTGAAGGAGGTTTTAAAATCTGCTTCCGCCCTTCCTGGGCACGGAACACAGTGCTGATCCCAGCGGTGGTGCAGGACCAGGGAGCGTCCCTGCTGTCATTCAGTCACCAGCAGATAAAACTATGTAGCGGAGACCAGAGCAGTTGCCACCTGCAACTCTGGTCTCTATGTTGGCCTTAAATTGTAGGAATGATTGTATTTTCTGGATGGGGAAACTGATCTTGGAGCAGAGGAGCTGGGACGTGAGCACGGATCGGAAGAGCATGGATTTTGAAGGAGGCGGAGTGGGATGTGAGCCCAGCTCCCCAGTTTCAGTGGCCGTGATAGGGCATGGCTTGTAATAAGGGAAAAATCCCTGGTAATCACCGAGGACTGTAGATGCGATTCTGGCGAGGTGTGTGGTTCGGGTGCTCTTGCTTTTTATTAATGATAAAAAACTCACCTTCTGTGGAAAACTAGTCCCACTCCCAGCCACATGGGGTTTCTGTGGGAGCCCGCTCATGCCGCTGTGGGTGATGCCCACCTCACTCACCAGCCGTGATAACTCCCAGGGAGCCTCAAGGCTCCGCCCACTTTGGATGCCCATCTGGAGTCTGAGCTGGGACCCGAACAAGACTCAAGGACTAGAATGTTCCTTTGTGTAGCACTCATCTACGCCCTGCTGACTCGCCCATCTGTTTCGGGCCTTCCTATTAGAAAGGGTCAGTAGGGTGACCTCTGGGGTGAAAGGTCATTCCATTGGTAAGTAGAGGCTTTGGTGCCCAGGAATGTCCTGATCAGCGGGGCCGGAGAGGGTGAGAGGGAAATAAGTTCTTGGCGAGCCTTTTACGGTGCCTGGGCTTCTCCCCGTGTCCTCTGTGAGAGCTGGGGTGTCCCGACCGGCGGGACCTAGTTATTCGTGGGGGTGAGGGGGATCCAACCTGGGGAGAAAATGGGCGAGAAAGAGGAGCGGAGGCAAGACAAAGTTCTGATCAAGCCTCGTTTATTGTAGGTAGGGGTAGAGTATATAACGGGGAGGATTTGCATAATCACAGTTGCCTTGGATACCGAACCGCAGAACATTCCATTTCCTTATATGACCCAAAAATGCAGAAGGGTCCCGGGAGAGGAGGGGGCTGCAATGTCAGATTAGTTTAAGCAAATGGCTCAAGGGGCCCAGGGCAAGTCAGGGCATGTCAGGGCAACTGACTTTAGGCGGTCTATCCTATCAGATAGCACAGGGCGAGGCAGATTCTGTTCCAAGGCAAAGTTGCCTAGATCTCAGGTATGAGAGCCTTGATAAGAACGGCTCCCGACACTAGGGAAGCAGGAACTGCCCTACAGGTGTGTCCCGATGTCCCTGGTTCTTAGATTTCTCATCCACCTCGCCAATGGTGTGCATTTCCCTGAACCTCCCAACCTCAGAATTGTGGGGCCGTGTAGTCAGAGGACTCCCCGGAGACGCCCTGTAGCACGTCTGCAAGCTTTTGCTCTCACAACTTCTTTCCACTCATAAAAGTTCGTGACATTTCCCAGAAACGTTCGTTTATGTCGGTTAGATCTATCGGTGGGTTCCCATAGTAGAAATTAAAAGAGACATCTGAGAAAGCTTTCCTTACGCACTCATTAAAACTAGGGTTGTCACCCTACGACACGTTAAAATAAATACCATTTAAAGATGAAAAGCCATTACATTTTCCAAAACAGGGGGGAAAAAAAACACATTTCATGAAAGAGCAGCAATGTTTTACATTTTTGCCAATCACTCTCATTTCTGGAGTAACAGAAGGCGACCGCCTCCATGTTCAGTCTATGAGAATGTCACAGGTCGTGTAGCCCCTGGGAAATTCCACTGTGAACGAGTGAGGGAATGAGATTTTTAAAAAGCCAAAAAAAGAAAAAAAAGTCTTCGTACTCTGAAAATGCATTTTGATTGTGGGCTCCTCGCCCACCCTTTGAGAACGCTGCGCTAGCGTAAGTAACTCCCACGTCACGTGTGCAGAGCTTGGAGTCCGTAGCTCAGCCACGGCGGTGGCCGGGACACTGTGGGTCCCACGTCACGTGTGCAGAGCTTGGAGACCGTAGCTCACCCACGGCGGTGGCCGGGACACTGTGGGTCCCTCGTGTTTGGTACCTCTGCGACCCGGCTCTACCCTGGCATTCCACTGGTCTTTGCAGAGTGTCTACATGCTCAGAGCTTGACGCCAAAGGGAACCCATCCGAGATCACAGAAGACACCACCGTTTTCTGCCATTCCAAGGCACGGGATTTCTTTCAGCTAAAATCGATCCGTTCTAATGGCAACGGAGTGTGTCTTTTCTGGAGGGCTAAAAATTAACCGAAAGGAAAAATTCAAGATGTGATGGATAAAGCTCCTTAAAAATATAATTCTAGATATTAGACGATATTTATTCACTTTTGAGTAGAAAAAGGAATCTTTAGAATTAGAGATTATTGGATAGTTATGGATAAAGCTTCTAGATATTAGACGATATTTATTCACTTTTGAGTAGAAAAAGGGATCTTTAGAATGAGAGATTATTTGATAGTTTATAGAATAATGATGCTGTATAAATTCAAATTATCATCAACATGTACTTTAATTTTAGACAAAACTGCTCATGTATAGTAGATGTACATGATATTTTATTATAATATTAAGTTGGTGCGTTTGCCTCTAAAAATGGAAAAGGACAAAAGTCAGTAACAACCAACAAAGACTGGGTTAAAAATTTCTAGGAGTGGTCTAAAAGACATTTTCCTAAAAAAAAAAAACGAAGTTGCCTAATTTTTTTATTCTTAAATTCATAATATGAGAAGATCATCTCAGAATTTTTGTTTTAAGCTCATAATACATTCCATTGAAATTCAAATTATTTTACTTTGTCATCCCAGGTATCTAGGGAGAGCTTTTATCTTAATGTATATTTCCTACTAACACCGATGAAGCTGCCTACATGTGTTGAAGGAGCAGGGACCCATGAGAATAGAAATATGAAGCAGAGAACATCAAAATGTTATGAGCTTTGGATAGTAGACAATTAATCGTGCGTAGTCAGTTAGGCCCAAATTTTATTAGTCATCTACAAGTCAAAGTGTTCTTATTTCAAATATTATAAATTTAGGTGAGGTCTCCCTTTGGCACTTAGAGCAGGAAGACTCTGGGAGTGAATTACGAGAGTGCCGTAATTTGCATCACAGAAGATGCGAATCAGATCCATTAAAACTCCAGCGGGGTCTAATGGAATTCGGTCTTAAGTATTATCTCACGAGGGCCATTTGCTGAGAACCTAGATTCTTGTAATTCCAAGATTTGTTTTTGTTGTTCCTGCCACGGTATTTATGGATGTGAAATATGACATTTATCCACTCCATATCCAGAATGCCTCTACAGTATGCCCTTTATCCACTGTATATCTAGAATGTTCTTCACTTTCTAGGACAGCAAGCTCTGACCACACAGCCCAGCAAATCCAGATAGCCCTCATTTCCTCCGTGGTGTGGAGATAGGTTTTTCAGAAATATTAGGGTTATTAGTATTTTTTTTTTAATTAAAAATAAAGTCATTAAGATCTTGGTGGTTCGGAGATTTTCATTGCCATGTGAACAAAGTGCCTTCGTGATTTGATTAGTTCAAGCCAAGAACTTCATTTGTTTTTCGATAAAATGCCCTACTTGGATGAAACAGCGTTATAGCTTCTGTTCCGACTCATCTGTATGAAATGCAAACATGTTTACAGATACAGATACAACCATCTGAATCTAGATGATTCGCCATCAATTACCAATCTGGAGACCATCGAAAGGTTCTTTTGCAAGGCAATAATTTCGCTGGATGTTTTGATCTGCATCTTGACGCTCAGCATCCAGAGAGACTCCAAGAGTTACAATTCTTTATCGACCTACAAAAGTCAGAAAATATTGAAAGGAGAGTAGCTACTGGGAGACTTCCAATCCTAAGGAGAGATTTATGAATAATGAACCTCCGACTCAGAGCTTGGAGGCTTACCCAAGCTAAATTGGATTTCTAAAACGGGAAAGGATTTCTCCTGACTTAGTGCGCTGGGAGACATTTGTTTCCAAAAGGCTCCGCCGTCTTTGGAGATGAAAGGCGTGGATGCACCTGACTTTGGTCGAAGAGTCCCCGCCAGTGAATCCCCAGAAGGCAGGTGTTGTCCCGGTCCTCCTCAGGGGCTCACTGTTTCTCTGAGGTGTGTGAGCAGCTGAGAAGACGCTCGGGCACCACGCTAGAGTAGGGGTGCCCGTGGTCTGGGGAACAGATTGTGGCTTGAGAAATGGCTCCCAGGTGTGAGGAGAGGCTAGGAGCACACAGATGGAGTTTGCTTTGATATGATTGTAGGATTGTCAACAATGAATAAGATCAAACATTTTCATCCTGAGTGTTCGCCTCTCCTTGTTTTGAAAAAGACCATACACCATAGAGGTTTAAGTTTATCTTCCTTTTGAATTTGGGGAACACACACAGAGACATACGCATGGACACACACAAACATTGTGATTTGTTTTTCTCTGTCTAGTAGGTGGAGAGATTGACTGAGAACAACCTTCATTCACAGACAGACAGACAGACAGGTAGACAGAGTATTCATCTGAGCATGATTTTTCAAATAAGAAATAAAAATCCATATTCATTCCCAAAGCACTTTGCTCCCTCTACCCTTTTCGGCTCCAAATCATGCACTATTTATTGAACATTTTCTTTGGGATGTTCTTGGTGCCTATGAAGTCTTGGGAGGATTTATTTTATTTTATATATTTATTTTTTTTCAATTACAGTTGACAGTCAATATTATTTTATATTAGTTTCAGGTGTGCAGCATAGTGATTAGACATTTATACAATTTATGAAGCTATGCCCCCATGAGTCCAGCAGCCACCTGGCACCACACGTGGTGGTTATGACAGTATTATCGACTACACTCCCTCGGCCGTAACCACCAATTTGTACTTCTTAATCCCCTCATTTTTTTTTTTTTTAACTCAACCCCTCTCTCCCCCTTCCCATCTGGCAACCATCAGTTTCTTCTTTGTGTCTTGAGTTTTTTCCTGGTTTTTTTTTTTTTTTTGGTTGTTGTTCTTTTATCTTAGATTCCACATGTAAGTGAATCATATGGTATTTACCTTTCTCTGATTTATCTCGCTGAGCACAATACCCTCTAGGGCCATCCACGTTGTCCCACATGGTGAGATTTCATGTTCGGGTTTGCCCGGGAGCCATCGGATCTGTCACGGCTCCCTGGCTGGGGGAAGTGTGTGGGTCGAGGGCTCCCAGGAGTGGGGGGGAGCAGCTTGAAGGGAGCTGGAACTGACGACGACGGCGGGTCCAGGAAACAAGGCGGCGACTGACGCTCTCACACCTGGGAGCGCGGGTCGGAACCGGTGGGAGGCTCCGCCTGGCTCTTCTCACTCCGGAGCCGGGGGAGGCAGAGCTGGGGTGGGAGGCAAGAGGGAGAAGTGCGATTTCCATATCCGTGCCACCTCGGGTGCTGTGACTTGGTTCTGCTTCCCCGTTCGGGATGGGGTGGGTCGAGTTGGAGGACCGCACAGAGGGGCCTGTGGCCGGCGCTGCGGGCTGTGCGTCCCTGTGGGTCCCAAGTCCCCGCTTCGTGACCCTTGTGGCATCTAATGTGCCGGTTCTGCCAAAATCTCAGTGGGAATTTAGGGGGGAACCTACCGTTCTGGGCTAAGTATCTTTGAAAAGGAGAAAAAGGATGCCTTAGAATTCTTGCAGTGTGTATCAGAATTGTGCTGTTTAAAACATTCGCGGACTGCGCCTGGCTGTGGGCAAAGCACCCGCCTAAGGTGACTCCAAGGTGCGCCATCCCCACCCCCCCCCAGGCCAGAAAGCGCGAGCGCCCTCGTGTAATAAATCCGTGCGGCGCACGAAGCCCGGGGCTCCCCGTGCGGACACGGCGAGGGCTGCCACGAATACTGCCAATGCCGGGACGTCTCAAGGTGAACAATCAAATGTCTCTGGTCTCCGTTGCAGCCTCTTGGCCTTTTCTCTCCTTTTTCCATATTTGAAGCAATCAGAAACGAATTCAAGACAACAGCGGGTGAAATACTAACTCGGCTTTCAGAATAGGACCGGCGGGGTGCGTCCTTCGTGCTGTCGGCTGCGAGCATCCCAAAGAATCAGTACTCCAGAGGAAGATGTAGATGATACACACGGATGCTGCCGAGATTGATCCAGATGAAGGGGAGAGTGAAATTGTAATGGATCAGGCCAGGTCTCTGCACAAATCCATTCCCAGGAACATCCTTGGACAAGCTGACTTGCTCCCGCATGGAGCTTATTTCAGGAATTAGTGCTGACAAGGAATTTATTACCTTCCGTCTCAGTTATGAGTGATTTTTTTTGAGCATCGTAATAACTTCAAGTGCGAGTAACACCTGGGATAGATAAATATGGCACTTCTAAGCCACCAAACGTGCTCGAAGCATTGTCATTCGGAGTGGAGAGCTGCCCTTGCTGACCCTTGTAGCTCTACGTCTCTCTCTGGTGTCTATTTTAAGGTGCGCTTGTGCACAAACTTCTGTTGGATTCCATAGCAGGCTGGGAGAGCGGGTAGGGAGGCCATGGCAGGCCAAGTGCCCCAGGAAGTCACGTGATTCACCCAAGGTCACGTGAGCGAGAGTGGGGAGGCTCTGGTCGTCTGGCCTCCAGTCCAAACACTCTGGGTTGACTCCGCTCAGGCTATTTCTGGGGCTCCCTCTTGACCGGGGGTCTTGGTAGTAAATGGGGGGATTGAGCCCGAGGCGGGACAGAAGGAGGTTAAAAAGCTCACATCTTGTCCAAGCTGGAAAAAACCATAGTTTCAACAGCACCATTATGTCATCAAGTTCGTTACCTGGCCTCCGGCAAGTACACGTGATGTCAAACTCATTGCACGGACAGCCATGTCCGTTTTCAAAACTTCGGAGCAATATGGTAATTTATTGGCTTACTCCATGCTTTCCCTTCTTCGTTCCTCTTCCCTTCCTTCCTTCTTTCTTTTTGAGATGAAACGCTGGATAACTTTAGACTAGCTGAAGATAGAATTCTGTTCCATATCCTATGGAGAAGGCCCATATGCTGTAGTGAAAAACTGAAGTTCTAAATTATGCTAAAAAAATTGTCGTTTGAGATCTTTTTAAGACTGTGAAGTAGGTTGTACCAGGCAAATAACGATCCTCTCTGCCTTGGAACCCTGCCTCAGGCAGGAGACAGGAAAGCTTCGTGGTCTGCTTATCAATTATTCGTATCGAAATCATATTTTTCAAGTGCTTAGAAACATCCTTCTCTTTCAAGTAGCTGAAGCACTTATACGTTTATTTATAGAATTAATCTGCACCTCGAGCAGCTTTCCAGAAGTGAGAAGCAACTTGAATTGCAGCCTGGGCTAGGTGATAAGATGGTTGAAATCTGCAGACTTCTCATTAGTGGGGTTCACCCGTGGTTCCGAGGTCCTGCAGAAACGCCAGTGTGCCTCCTTGGGGGAGAAGCTTTCTGGTGGTTGGAGAGGGCCGAGTCCCCTTCAGATGCTAGCCTTCTCATGTAGGCTGCTCCTGCTGTCCCACCTGCACGGTGCAGGGAGCGGGAACCCCTGTGCCCGTCTCCGGGACCCCCTGAGAGCCCCCGCAGAGCTGGCTGCAGACCCCACGGCAGAGGTTTCCTCTCTGCTGTGTCTCTCGCTGATGCCCTCTGCCGCTGGCTCCAGACCGGGTGGCAGGGGCACCAGGTCTGTTGTGAGCTGAGGTGAGTTTCAGTCTACACCGTGGACTGGCTTCGTCCGGCGTTCTCGGTCGGACGTGCGTCAGAGTTTCCCATCGATGCCGATTCATTGTGAAGATTTGGCTCCGTCTGGGCCGTTCAATCCAGGAGCCGTGCTATTTTAAACAGACCGTCTCCGAATCCTCTTCTGTTTCCATTTTATTAAACTGTAATTGGCGTGCAAAATTATATTAGTTTCAAGTGTACAGTATAGTGATTCAACAGTTATATACTTTATAAGGCGATCACCCTAATGAACCCGGCACCCATCTCGCAAGGTTATGCTGAGATTAGTGACGTATCCCCTTATGCTGTGTACTGTTTCTGAATGTCACCGTGGCCAGGTGCTGAGCAGGCTGGTGGCACCACGGTGGCTCATCCACAGTGGCAGACGTCTCTTGCACGCGCTGGAGAACAGATAAATGCCTTGGGTCACCACACATCAGAGTTTGTCTCGAGCCTGGAGCAGGTTCAGCAGCCACGTGCTCCAGAAGACAAGCGCCTGACAAACCCCTTCCTACTCGTTCTCTTCTCCTACTCGCTGCGTGGACGGGTCAGCTCTGTCCGTGGTAGCATCCGAGGGAAAATGAAACCATAGGCCTTTCCTACAATATATTAGGCAGAGCGTTCGTTCATCAAGGCGGGGCCTTCCGAGTGGGAGGGTCCCTGCATACGTGGTGTGCATGAGGCCGGCCTGTGCCAGGCGCCACGTCCAAGCGTTGTTTTTAAAACAAACACGCATCATTTATTTCAGAAAACGTTTTTCTCCAGCACGTTCTAAACGGCTCTCCTGGTGGAAGCACAGCAGACAGATCGTTGGAAACCTTCGGGTGTGAAAACGAATTTGAATCTAATTTTCCAAATAAGGGGCATGAAACTCCCCTGCTCTTCCTGTTTGTTTATTTATTTATTTATTAATTACTATAATAATAATAATAATTATTATTATTTTACTTTTTTAAGGGACTTGGAGGGTGTTCCTGGATTCCTTGGCACATTGGTGGTACTTCAGTATGGTTTCTGGTTTTGGATCCTACTTTGTAGAGGGTTAGAGATGACCACAGAGCCTTTGGCCTGTGGGGGTTCTGAGTCCCCCCTCCCGTGTCAGGGCAGGTTGTGACCCTTTAACCAACAGCACGCGGCGGAGGGGAGGCATGTGACTTTCCAGGCCTGGACCCTAAGACACCGGCAGCTCCCCCCTTTTCTCTCTGGGGGGCGCGTGCAGTGGGAGAAGCCAGTTGTCACTTAAGAAGTTGGACAACCTCGAAAGCCTCGTGCTCTGAGGAAGCCTGAGCTGGCTGCGTGGAGCAGCCACGGGAGAGATGCCCATCCCGCCAGCGACTGTGCAGCTACCCAGCTCGGCGGGCAGGCAGGTGGGCAGTGAACGCCCTTTAGGGGGAGACAGCGGCCCCAAGGCCATCCGGCTGCAACTTCATGGAAGGCCCAGCGAGACGGGGCGAGCTGAGCTCCCAAACCTGCAGAACTGGGGAGAGGACACCCAGTACCTGCATGAACGCTGCTTGGGGTTGGGGTAATTCGTTGCACAGCCACACGCACCGGAACCCACCCACACCTCCCACCATCGCGAGCACCGCGCTCGGTACCCCGCTCACCCTACGCTCCTTCCCGATCACGCCCGACTGTTTCCTCTTCTTCGCTGCTCAGAACAGAATCTTCTCCGGGTGCTCAGAACCTTTGGGTTGTTGCAAAACAGTATGGACTCCAGCTTTGTTTTGCCCATTCATTCATTCATTCATTCATTCATTCATTCATTCATTCCAGAAATCTTTGCCGCCCCCTGATCGGTGCTAGCGATCATAAACAAAGCTGGTGGCGGAGTGTTTGAAGTGATGATGCTGGGGGCGTTGGTTCAGAAGTGCTCAGCGGTGAATGTGTCGGTTACAGTCCAGGGAGGGAGTAGGGGGCCCACGGCACCTGAGCGGTTTGAGGAGGTGTGTGCAAGGTTGGGGATACCTCGGAGAGCAGTGTAGCACCTTGGACTGTCAAGGGCAGGCCCCGAGAGGGTGCTGGGTCGGAGGACAGCCCGGCAGGGGCTGCGTTCTTCCCTTGAAGGACGCACTTGAACTTCTGGGCAGTTTTGCAGACTTTTGGGGTTGCCAGATTTAGCAAAGAAAAACACAGGATACCCAGTTAAATTTCAATGTCAGATAAGCAAAAAAAAAAAAAATAATAATTGTATTTTTATAGTATAACTGTGTCCCATAGAATATTTGGAGCGCACTACTAAGCATTATTCTTGTCGTTCATCTGAAGTTGAAATTGAACTGAACAGTCTCAGTTTTATCTGGCGACCCTAACAGAGAAGGAGGCAAGAGAGTCAATACCCAGATCTCTCCTTCTGTGTCTCCTGAGTGCCTCTAGCACCAGCCCTCAGATGGGCCAACCGAAGCCACACACCGTGGCTAGGAAGGGCCGGAAGAGGGTGGACAGTGGGTGGGGGAGGGGGGAAGAGCTGAAAATCGGTCCAACGTTATCATCCTTTTATCCGAACTGTGCAGTGTCTTCGCTTGGCTTAATATCTTTACAGAAAGAAAACCGCTAGATCTACTTTTGAGAGATGACACATGTGACATTCTTAGAGCAATTAGGCTGTCCCCGTGATGTTAACGATGTTAATGCGTGTTGGAGGCAGTCAGCCTGAGCCCCCTGCCCCCCTCCCAGGGCCCCCTCAGGTGTCATTCAGGAAGAAGGCGGGTGTGGCCGGGGATGGGGGAGGCAGGGGGGTGCCTGATGGGAATGCAGCCAGGACGGGGGTGAGGAGGAGACGCAGAGCTGCGCCTGGCTGGGGGACCTGTCTGGAGGGAAACCCTGATGAAGCCCAGGCCGATGGGAGATGGTGGGGTGGGGGCAGGGCAGGCACGTCCCCGCCCTCAAATAAAGTCAGGTTTACTGGGGCAGGAGGGAGGGGACAGCAGAGACCTGCCTCTTGGGGTTTAGGGCCAGCAGGGATCAAACAGGGGTAGGGCATGGTTGGGCATCCTCTGGTGAGTTGAGGTTGGAAGCCACACCTCCAGCTGCCCTAGTGACAGGAAAGGTGGAGGGGACGGGGACCACCAGTGGCTCCAGGCGTCCGAGGAGGCCTGGAATAGCTGCTGCCCGGCCTGGGGCTCAGGTGTCCATCCTAGAAGGACGCAGCTCTGCGCTGTCCTCAGCCCGTGGTTCAAAGAGGAAGGAGATGGTGTGATTTGCCTTCTCTCTCTGGAGAGGCACCGGGGAGCAGAGCGGCTGTCACTCAGCGCCTTCTTGGATTCCCTCATTTTAGAGCCTTGAGTAAAAAACTTTGAACTTGTGACTGCAAGATCAGCTGCTTAAATGCTACGGGAAATGACCATCTCTCTCTGTTCTGTTTTTTTTTTCCCTAATTAAGTGTAAAGGAGAACCCACATCTTCATCTCCCTCGTTCTCCGCACGGCCAGAGCCATTGTCCTCAGTGAGGACGCCCCGTGAAGAAACGAGGATTTGAGCCCCTTTCATATAAATTCCAGAAGGAAGACGCATAGCCAGGCATGGTGGGGGGGGGCGTGTCACTGAATTTAGAATGGGATTATTTATAAATGTCGCTTTTTCCAGCATTACTAGCAAGGAGGGTTTATTTATTATTGTTGTTTTACAGAAATAGCGACTTCTCATGAGAGAGAAAGCTCATTCCGTGCATATCATGAGATCTAAGGCAATAAGACATTTAGAATCGTATTTCCCTCGAAGGTCATTCCCCTCCTCCCCCAAACTAGCTAGATAGGAGGTGCTCTTAACCCTCGGGGGGTTTTCTGGGGACCAGCCACAGTCGTCCTGTGCCAGCCGCTACCCCCCCTCTTTATCCTGTTGGGATCTAGAAGTGGGTGAACCATTGATCAGCTCAAGTATGCTATGCATTGATCGCCCAGACCCAGGTGGGGGCAGGGTGCGGGGGACGGGAAGCGGGTGACAAGGCCTCCTCCTCGCGGGGTTTGTGAGATCCCAGCGATGTAGGATTATGCGAAATGGAAGCTCCTCGCTATTGCTGTGCTTGACAAGTAAGTGGCTTCTTCGCGACTTTCTGAAGCACATCTTCCTTCTCTACCATTCCACGATCCGGCCTTCATTTAGAAAGCGCAGTCTCCCCGGATGTCGGGGTGGGGTGGGGGGGGAAGGCTGTCACGGCTGGAGGCGGATGTGAGCGCCCCAATTCCCACCCGGCCCCCCCACCCTTTCCACAGTGAGCTCCCGGACCTGGGGGAACGGGCCTGGCCTGTGTTTTTTCCCACGGGCTTGCTAATTAATTCTGCTACTCGCACGAGACGGTGAGTCTTCTTTGCCTCCGATCTCGGATTTTAGGGTTTCAGAGTTCCAGGGCGCACATAACCCTTTCGTCTGTCTGAGCTGATGTGCCGTCACCAAAATTCCGTTTCCCAACAGCCCCGTAAAAAAAAAAACCCATTTTTATACTGCGCCTTGGGAACGGGCCGGGCCATCAGAAACGGCCCAGGGAGACGTCCACTGTAGATTACAGCACCTTAAATGTCCCTCGGGTGGGTCGCCCTCAATAACCGCTCCCTAGGAATTTCAGAAGACGAGAGAGAGATGTTGAGTGTCACATTTTCGCTAGGTTTGCCCCGTGGATGAGCTGTCACTGTGCCCCCGCCTCTCCAGCCACACGTAGATGGCTCTCAGGATCCGCATTGTCTGGCCGTTCTCCGGATGGCGGGGTCCCCTGAGCCTGCTCGGCGGGTCGGGCAGGCGAGACATGGCGGCTGAGGCTCAGCTTTTGCCGTGAGGGGTGGGGGAAGGGCGAGGCCGCAGAGTTCCTCATCCCTGGCGTCCTGTCCTGAGGTCTGGCTGGCCATCTGCTGGGGCGGTTAAGCCGGGGTGACTCGTTTCCTCTTCTAGGGTTCCCACATCCCCTTTCGGGGCCGATGTTGTCTTTCAGCTCTTGTCTGACGTTGGCACTCCGTGAGTCTGTGGCCGTCTCTGTCTCAGGACGCTGCAGGAGGCTGGGCTGGCTTCCGATTTGATTTTCTGCTCACGCTGAGGGAATACGGCCTGAGAGTCGGATGCTTGGCGGGGGCAGTGGAGGGGAAAGGAGGCACGGTGGCTGGAGTCGGAATAGGATTGTCGCCGGCTGTGGACCTGTGATAACACAGATCTTAATGAAACGGGTGACAATGGGAAAAGTCAGCCTTGTCTCTGGACAGAGAGTCTGCTCGTAGTGACAGCCGGATATGGAAGGGGGGTCATTTCTGGACATGTGAGGTACGCGTTCGGCTTTGCAAGGGGGCTGCCCAGCCGGCGACTGGCATCCAGGTGGCGACAGGTACAGACATCGTTCCACTCACTGCACGAACACAAAAGAGGTGGGTGGCCTCCCGGGGCCCATAGAGAGGCCGCTGTCCGCACCCCAGCCCCGCCCGATCTCCCCTGAGGTTACACGGCTGTAGTCAAAAAGGGTTTCCATTTTCTTCTGCACCTTTATACGCATTTCGCTCGCGGGCCTGGGCAATGCCACTGGGTGCCACACACACGTCGTTGGGACTGGGCGTGAGCTCGCCATCGTGCTCCCCCCACTCCAGTCCCATGGCAACGACATACTGAGTCACAGCTACTTCTCGGAACGTCTCGCTTGCATTTCCCATGGATCCAGCCCCCTGACCCCTAAAATGACGGCGATGCACGGAGGCGCTGAAGCATGATTTTGGAATCACAAGCCAGACTAGTCTGTGGAAGGCGAGGATGGAGACATCGGGAGCTACCTGCCGACAAAATGGGAAGGCTTATTCCGGTCACACATCTCAGAGTTCAACAAAACCGAAAAATCTCGCCAATTGGGCTGGACATCGCGTGTTAAACCACCTCTGGTCTTTCAGAGCTGGACACGTAGGACAACCCCTGGCGTATGTGTTTTCAGTTCGGCCGACATGACTTCAGCAAAAGGTCAGACGCTGCTACTCTGGGGGCTGATGCCTCCACTCTCTCACACACACCGACGCTTGGCATTTTTTTTTCCCCCTCACATTCTCTCTAAATTGGTTTTCCCATCAGCTTCGTGACGTCAGCCTCTCTTAACGCGCCCTCGAGCGACGGCCACCAAAAATGGATGTTTTACGGCTGCTTAGCATTTTGATCTCGGCAGAAATGCGTCCACTACCTCTGCTGATAGCTGGGAGGCTCTGAGGGATGATCTCTCAGTGCTGCTGGTCCTTTGAAAAAAGATGATTTAGGAAAAAAAAAAATAAAAACACGACTTCAAAATTGAATAATGTTGGGTCATTTTTCCTGACCCTGGAAATCTCTCTGTTTTGGGGGTTCTTGCACGAAAAATGCCCTGCTTTATTTGTGCTCTGAAAGAACGTCTGGATGGGGGGAGGGGCTTCGATGGCCTGAACGAAGGGGCAGGGGCTTTGCTCTCTTGTCACAGGGTCATGTGCAAGGCTCTGGAGAAACAGTAGAAATGGCTCGTTGGACCAAGGATAGCCCCCATCTGAAGTCTCCTGGAGCCTCACAACTTCTCTGTGACCCCCAAAAGCTCTTCTTAGCCCATGTCTTCCTGGAGTCAGTTATCAGAACATTATTATTAAATAATGCAAAAACAAAAACCCAGACCCCACCGTTGGCTAGTTCTGCCGAGTCTGGGGTACTCTGTGTGGTCCGGCTGCCTCACCCAGAAACCACGGAACTTCGTTTTTTTTTTTTTCACGGGTATTCGATTTTATTCTCTTTGCACAAATATGTGAACCCATCCTGCCCGGTAGGTAGAATAACAAAGCCCAAAGCTTAAAATGTGTCCCTCTCCAAAGCTGTTTCCAAGATCTCAGTAAGTACTTGGCCACGCGCTCTTAAAACAGTGGCATTAAATAAACAAACAAACAAACAAAAAAACAAACAGAAGTGACAGCCCTTGCCAGAAGCATCCAGAAAGAAGCTTGAAGCATCCAGAAAGAAGCTTGAAACATCCAGAAAGAGGCTTGCAACACCGAGGCTTGGATCCGGCTCTGGTTCTGTTCCTCAGACCCCCTTGCAAGGCACACGCAGAATTCGGGACCCCAAGTCAAATTCTACACACAGCCGACGCACCCGCCCTCGTCTCGTGCATCTAAGAAAGCTTGTAATCCGTGACAATCTGCGAAGGGGAACACCTGTCTGCCTGGATTAGAGGCGCGGGGTGGGAGGGCCAGATGGAGGTGTGGGGGTGAGATGGTGCAGCCCCTGGGACCAGCTGCCGGGGCGGGGGGTTGGGGGGTGGGGGGGCGGCGGTGATGCAGGAGGAGGGGTGGAACCACCTGCCCGGGCTGAAGCCAGAGGCTGGCGCCTGGCTGGGGAGAGAGGCATCTTTCCCAGGCAGCGAGCGGAGCGCAAAGAGGAGGAGGAGGAGGAGGAGGAGAGGCCCACAGCCCCACAGCCTGCACACAGCTGTGCTCCCTCCTCCTCTCTGGCATGCGTGCGACGGTTTTTGCAATCCACGCTGCCGCTGGCATCCCTCGTCATTCCTGAGGTGGGAGCGATCATCCCACGAGAACAGACGGGCAGGGCGGCCTTTAGCCGTATGGGCCCGTCTCCTCCTTCCTCCCTGAGTCCTGGGATACCTTCCTGCCCTTCCCCTCGAAAGTCAAAGTCCTAGGAACGACGGGGGCGAGGTGGGTGAGAAACTCAGCGGACTCAAAGCGGAGTTTTCTATGAATTAGGCGAGCCGACGCGCCTTTGAGGAGACTTGAAGATGCCCCATAATTGCGATTTCATTGGCCTTTTCTCTCCATTTAAACCTGGGGAGCTTTATGACATTTTCTGTGGTGGTATGATTTTTTCGTGTTTAATCCTTTAAAACTGGTGTTTTGAAGTTTAGAAGCTAGAGGGGCGGGGGCAGTGTGAATCCATCCGAGACGGGGCTGTCCTCTGACATGGTAAAACCAGGGGTGAGGGATGGAGGGAGGCGGGATAAGAAAACTCAGATAATTCCAGAGCTGTACCAGGAAGCGGAAGGTGGGCCTGGGGCAGAGCAAGGGGAGCGGGCTTGGCTGTGATCAGGCTGTCCCAGGAGCTGCTCCGCCCTCGTGTATCCGCTTCCTTTATTTCCAAGGACTTGGAAGGATGTTTCAGACTTCAGGATAACACCAGGCAGAGAAGCCTGAGAGAGGGGGTCGGCAGAGGTTGGCGAATTTGCAGAAAATGATTCTGTAAAGAACAGAGACTTTTGAAGTGTGAAGGGCTATGAAGAAATAGCCATGCATCTCAGAAAGCAGACAGAGGTGTCTTATCAGAAGAAAAAGGACAGAGATGGGAGCTTGGCAGGAAAAAGGCCTTCCCGAGTGAGAGGCAACAAACGTTTATTTGAGATCAATACGAAGAGCCATTTGGGACACACACACACACACACTCATTCAGGCAGACGCCCAAAGGGTGTGCTCTGATTAGGGACAAAGGTGAGAGGTGTTTGTGAGGAAGGGCTGAGGACAGTCTCGCCCGCAGGAGGGAGGCGTTTGGTGCAGATAACGTAGCATAGGATGCTAATTCTGAAGAATGTTTTTAATTTTCAGTTCAGCTGTCCTCAGCCTGGCAGTCAGAATATCTGCTTTCCTGTTGCCTTTGCAAACAGTTCTATGGGACACAAGGTGGCCGTAGGCCCAGGGCAAAGCTTCGCTTGCTCTGTTCTAACATCCCGAAGGTTCTAGAAATAATATGTGCAAGGAGGGTCCTCTGGGATGGCAGCTCTGCTTCCACGATAACGTGGCTCCATTTTTCTATCTATCTATCTATCTATCTATCTATCTATCTATCTATCTATCTATCATCATCATCATTACTATCTGTCTCTATTTATTTATTTTACATAGTTACGGAAGGAAAGTAAAGTCATACTATGCACAGTGATGCAAAATTAAATTTCCGTTATCAGCCTGAAATAAAATGTTTTCAAATGGATTATGCATGTATTATAACACGAATAAGTGGCGGACGTTCATTTACAAAAAGATGCAATCCTAAAATAACAGCAGCTTAAACCAGAACGTTTATTTTACTCTCATATAAAAGGACTCTGGAGGTAGGTAGTTGAGAGAAGCCAGGGTAGTTTCAAGGAGCATGAAGCATCTATATTAATGTTTTTCCAGTCTCAGTGTAAGACTTCCCACGTAATGGTCCAACATGGCTGCTGGAGCGCCAGCCATTGCATCTGAATTCTAGCCAGCAGGAAGCAGATAGGAATAAGAAAAAGGAGCAAAGGGTGTTTGTCAGCTTTCTTTTAAGGAGATTCCTTCCTTCCTTCCTTCGTTCCTTCGTTCCTTCCTTCCTTCCTTCCTTCCTTCCTTCCTTCCTTCCTTCCTTCCTTCCTTCCTTCGTTCCTTCGTTCCTTCCTTCCTTCCTTCCTTCCTCCCCGCATCACATTGACTAGACCCTAGATGTGTGGCCAAACTAAACAGCGAGAGGACAGGAAGCTTTGTTCTCAGCCCCAAATGGGGGGTTTTGTAACTACGAAAAAGGGGTGAATGAGGCAGTGAGCAGACCTGGCCACGACCTATTTCTGCCCGTGGACTTTTCTGAGCACTTGCATACCTGCCGGGCTTACCCGGACGGCCGGTCTGGAGAGTGTCAGATGAGTCTTTTCTTCTCCGTCCCCAAACTAGCGTGACGTCGCTTTTCTTGGTCAGCTTTGTGGGGGGCGGATGGTGGCTTGTGTGTGTGTGTGTGTGTGTGTGTGTGTGTGTGTGTGTGTGTGGTTTGCTGTTAGGGCCGTCAGCTGCTGATGCCTGGGAAGGAATCCCGTCTCTCCCTGCGCTCAGAATAGAAAGGACACGTCTGGTCCGCCGTCCTCACCTGAGGGCCTTCATCGTCCCACCTGCCTTCGAGCTGTTCTCCAGGAAGTCCAGCCAGCCTGCAATTCTGTCCCAAGGACTTGCGACCCTGCACGGCACCTGTCCCCTCCCTGGCATGCCTGTGGGAGGTGGTGGTGCAGATGGCGGAATCCACGCTTGCTAGGTTTGGTGGAAGGGGCTGTTACAGGCCGTCAGCACCTTCCGGGATTTCTGGGGCGGGGGCGGGGCAGAGAACCCAGCCTGGACCGTCCACAGCCAGGAGCAAAGCACGCGGGGACACCGCACTGCGCCTGGGGTCATCCGGCAGAGGCCCCACAGGGCTGCCACCACCTGGCACGGGCTCCAGGTACGACACCCCCGTGGCTGTTCCAGAGACTCCCCACGCCTCCGCCTCGGTGCCCGCCAGCGTGGGGTCTTCCTGGGCTGGGACCCCACCCCCGGCGCTCACCGCCCAGGTCCTGCCGCCGTGGACCGGCCTGGCCGTCCCTAAGCCCGGGTGGCTGGAGTCTGCTCCCAAAGCATCTGGAAAAGGATTTCTGCCAGCCTCTCGGCCTCCGGGGTGCGGGGAGAAGCTGGAAAGGGAGAGAGAGAACTGGGCGACGGGCCTGCACGCCACCGTCTCAGGAGACAGCCTGCCTTTGTAACTGTCCCCTGCACAGGACCAAACAGGCTGGCGTGCATTCTGTCCTTGTCCCTGCAATCACCTCAGAAAAGACACAAACCTGGATTCCCCATCGACCCCGCTGGAGGCACCACGTGGACCTCAGGGAGGCGACTCTGACCGTGCCAGGGCAGTCAGAACTTGAACTTGGGCCTTTCCACAGGAAGCTGTTTCTCCTCAGACCTACTCAGCCCATCTTTATGTCCGCGAGGGGAGGGGAGGCCGCTAGGGGAGGGGGCTCTCATCTGACGTGTCACTGTGAGGAGGTCACGGCTCAGACACGTCCAGAGGGGCGACCACATGGAGACACAAGGAGGAGACACGTGTCTGCAGGCCAAGAAGCGACGCCTTGACCTTGCACTTCCGGCCTCCGGACCTGTGAGGAGACGAACTTCTGTGGCTAAAGCCGCCCCTTCGGCCCCAGCGGACGCACCCAGCGGGGACCCAGTCTCGCCTTTTTTCAATAGGAGAAGGGTGGGCCGGTGCCCGAGCAGCCGCGCTGGACCATCGGTTGGAAACCTCATGCCACGGATGGAAAAACATGGACTTAGCCGTTGTCGTCTTTCCTTCTCTGAACAAATCTGGGGGAAAACCTGGTCTCCTCGGTGCTCATTTCTTTTCCCCGCCCCCCGTGGATTCCCAAAGAGTCGCGCTCACGTGGCGATCTAAACGCCACAGCTGGGAGTCGTGTCATAAAAGCCAGGTGCATCTAGGTCAGGACGACAGAAATGGGATCATGGGACGCACAGGGCCGGGAGGGGCTGGGAGTAAACTCCGGCTGGAGCTAATGGTGGGGTGGGGGAAGACGCAGGGGGCAGAGTGCCTCTCTTTTAGGACAGAAGAGACGTTCGCTCTCTCTCAGGGAAAGCTGTGCGTACCCGGGAAGGTGTGAGGGCGGTCCGTGGGACGTCAGCGGGATTGGGAGCGGGTTTCATTCGGCGTGAGAACGCTTCGGATGCAGAGGGGGCCCCTCGCCTGCCGCTGCTGATGGCTTGACCCGGCTCGTTAATCTCCGCCGCTCGGCAAAGACCTGGAAAATTGCAATTCTCCGCACCAGCAACCCCCCCGTTCCATAAACCCCGAGCCAGCGGGCACGGGCGAGAGGTCGTGGGAGCCGGGGCCCCCCGCCCGGAGCCCAGCGACGGACGGAGGGGCTGCTCAGACTCAGGGACAACTGTGTCCTCTTCAGGGCTGCCATCTGGCTTCAGAGAACGTGTCGTCTTTTTTTTTTTTTTTTTATTGGCGTTTTGTAGGATGGATGCTGGATGCCAGTGTCGTTATAAAGCAGGTCTCCACATGCGTTTTTATTTTATGCGTTTCCTTGAGAGGCTGTCACCTTTTTTCTCTGACATGAAATGCCTTGTTCTCTGAGTATGTTCTGATCCAATTTGAGGCTTCAGGGATGAAAACTCCAATCCTCCCTTGCTTTTCTTACGTGTCCCTTTGCTTTTCCGGCCTCCAGGGTCTGGGTTTGGGTCCTGGTCCAGGAAGACACAGCACCCGTCCCCCCCCCCCCCCACGCCCTCCCCCCCGGCTGATGGGTGGCCCCGATACAGGAGAGGACGGATGCCCAGCTAAGGGACCGGGAATGCTGGCACCGTGTCAGTTAGTTTCAGCCTCTATCGAGGGCAGCGCAGGTGACAGATACTGCTTCCAAGTCAACGTTACATTGCGAACGGAGGCAGGACATTCTGAGAACAGTGGCGCTATAATACCCCGTTTGCAAGGCATAGTTAAGTGAAATGACTGTTATTTCTTCACGGCGTGCTGGGACTGCTGTGTGCCACCCGTCCTAACCAGGCCGACTCCCACTCAGGACGATTATATCCCCCACTTACTGCTCATGTGCACATTCCTCATCTGTACGATTAGGCCTTAGGAGGTAATTTGCTTCATTAAAATAAATCTTAGACTCTGGAGAGCTATAAATACGTAAACAAAAGCCCGTACCCCTGTGTGTGTGTGTGTGTGTGCGCGCGCACATGCACGTGCGCGTGCAAGCCCCCGAGTCTCTGACTTATTGCCAATATCTTGTAGGCGCCTGACTCTACATCACTATTAACTCCGAAAGCAATAATTCTGGGTTCCTTTGATCAGGTGTGGGCGTTAGTGTGGGATGCTTTTGGGAATGATGAGCGTTTCAAACTTTCTTTATCGGATCTGTCCAGGGTGCTTGAATATCCCTGCTTTGCCCTGGGCGGCTGAGTGACTGAGCGTTGTTGGTTAATTTCCGAAGCGTTTATGCTAATGACTCGCGGTCTGCTGCTTAGCTTGTGGATGTGGCAGGGATGGCTTTAAGAAGCGGAGACGAATTTCTCCCAAGGGGTCGTTTCTGTCAGTGGCTCCGGCTGCCCCCGCGCCTCCTGCCAGGCGGGTCCCCGGCTGGCTTTGGGGACAGGCCTCACCTGGCCACTTAACACACGCACGCTCTCCCGCTCGGCACTCTGCTCCATTTTGAAAATTCCTGAAATTCCGTGACTCATCCGTGCATGCATCCTTTTGTTTCCCACTTTCCCCTGGGAGCAGCGGGGGCCGGTTGGGGGGGGGGAGGGGGCGGGGTCTTGGGCTTGCTCCCGGCTCTGTCCCGCCCCCTGGCTCAGGGACCCGCCCGTAGCCCCATAGCAGGCATTCCAGGCCGAGTGCAGATTGGTGGGATTTGGGAGCAAATTGCTGGGTCACCTTGTACACGGGCAGACTGGCCACCGGGGACCAGACGTGGTCCCGACGTGGACCACCCGGCTGACTCCCCCCCCCCCCATGAGCAGCAGGGCGGGGTCCTCTCGGAAGGCCATCGTCTCGGCGCATGTCTGGGTCGCTGACAGGCACGCAGCACTGCAGAACCGTCACAGGATTTGGAGCCAGAACTGGGTTCTGATCAGCGCCCGGCCAGCACTCCCCGGGGGGGGGGTCTTGAGTGACAGGTGTTTTCGGCTCCATGCCTTTGTAAAGTGGGGACGATGAGCGTTTCTCGCCGCTCTCAGAAACGGCGTGGAAACCAGAACTACTTAGAAACCTATAGAGTCTCAAAGTGAGGCACCGTTGTGGGGGGAACTGCGTCTCCCCAAGCCCACGTGCGGAAGCCCCAACACCCTCCCGCTCGCCGGCCCTCGGAGTGTGGCTGCGTTTGGTGGCAGGGCCTTCAAAGAGGTGATCTGGTAAGAAGAGGCCGTTCGGGGGGACCCTCACCCAACCTGGCTGACGGACGTCCTCACACGAGGAGGAGGGGACGCGTGAGCACGTGGGACACCGCGAGAAGGCGGCCGTCTGCCCGCCGGCCGCAGAGAGAGGCCTGAGGGGAAGCCGGCTGTGCCTCGTGTGGACCTGACTTCCAGCCTCGGGCCGGCCATGCGAGAGAGGAAATGTCGGGGTGTCGGCCCCTGAGCCTGCAGACTGCACAGCTGCTCAGTGAGGCCGGCCGGCCGATGGGTCCTATGGCTGGTCTGATCACGACGCTTCCAGCGCTGGCCCCGCATGAGCCGCCGAGTCACGCACGTGGGCGTGTCCTGTGGCACGCCACTTTCCCGTTCGATGGATGTTCATTCACGACGGTGTCGGGGACTCGTAGAGCTCATTTGGGGTTGTCTTCCGCTGGCTGCGGTCCCTTCCTTTTATATTTACGATCCTCTGTTTTGCATTTGCCATCAAATGACCTCTAAGAGGAAATCCGTTGATAGTATTTCAGAAGAATAGCGTAAGCGACATCTACAGCAATGCGAGACGCAGATCCGAGCAGCACCGGGCTCCTTCCTGGTGGAGGTGTCGTGGCCGGGCGAACCTTGGGGTGTCCTGAGCCTCGGTGCACAGCATCTCACCGTGCCGGGGGCCGGGGCCGGGGCGTCCGCAGGGCCCTGTACTGTGTGTCGGTTGTTCCCCGGAGTTCTGGTCCAAGGGGGGCGAAGTCTCGTTGCCCGGGACTGTTTTGCAGCTGGGCTCTTTGTTCTGGGAGGGAGAGAAGCAGGGGGAGAGGGAAGAGAGACGCACACGTGGACGGGTGGGTAACGGGGAGGTGGACAGTGTCAGCTGCCCGGCCTGGTGCATTTTGGTTCCCAAACCCTCTCTCTGGTTGCCCCCTGACTCTGAGACCAGGCCTTGCAGGGGGCGGACCCGGCAGGGTCTAGGGGGGCTCTGAAGGGCAGGTGGCAGCCCCTGGCCCACCCAGCACCGCGGTCAGAGCAGTTACGGGCGCTTCTGCCCCTCCCGGCGAGGAGGGCAGGAAAACGGTGGACGGGAGGTGGCGATCGCGCTGTTCGTACTGAACCAGCTCATCGGTACGGGTGATCTGCTGACCCCTCTCCCGGGCAGCTTCGGAACTTCTCAGAGGGACACGCAGAAACGAGAACATTCCAGAACCCCAGAGCCGTGCAACTACGAACGGCCGTGCTGGGCTGTCCGCTGAGTGTTCTCGTGCGACTCTGCTTGTTGGCTCGGGCCGATGAAGCGCTGCCATCGGGAACCGGGGCCCGTGCGTTCCGCCCGCTTCGGGCCGTGAGTCCGAAACACTCACCGTCCACGTCTCCACGGAGCCCCGAGGAGAAGGATGAGGACAGCGGCCGCATGGCCAGCCGGAAAGGACAGTGGTGCTCGTTCCCCTGTCCTGGTCACCGCTGTCCGTCCTGCAGAGAAGCCGCACGGAGTCCCAGGGGCGCTCGGTGCCTCCTAGCGATGGGGACCGGGGACACTCCTCTCTGCGCACCCCAAGTCCCCACGCGCGGGACCCGTGAGCTGTGTGCTGCTCTGCTCCTCAGGCGTCGTCTCTGCCCGTGCTGCGGGCTGATGGGGTAGGGGATGGGGGGATGGGGGGGAAGGGGCATCACCAGGGGGCGGGGCATCCTGTTGCAAGCCCAGCCAGCGCCCCTGACGTCCCGTGAGGCTGGGACGGCCACGTGGCCGGCTCTGCTGAAAAGTCCCCCTCCCGCTCTGTGGCACAGCCCAAGCACCCACGGGTCCCCCCACCGAGCGGAGGCCGGGCCCCCGGCCTGGGGAGCCCCTGCCACGGCCTGGGTCCCCTCACCTGCTTTGCGGCTCCTGCACGTCCTGCCTGGCACCCTGGGCCCACGGTTTAATTCATAAATGGCCTCAACTTACACATATAACACTGGGGGCCCCGGGTGGAGCAGGCTTTAAAAAAAAGCGTTTTACTTCACTTCTGAGATGAGCAAACTGAGGCCCACAGAAGCCACGCACCTGCTGGGAGTCACAGAGCAGGTGGAGACACCCACAGCTGCTCTCGCCCGGGCACACACCACCTGCTCCTGCCGGCTGCCTCATCGGGGGCGGGGGTGTCAGCCGCACCCCGGAGGAGTCTGGCGCGCACGGTCTGCCCGACGCCAGGCCTGCCCTTCGCTGGTTCCCCGGCCAGGGGCTGCTGGTGGCCACCCGTCTGGTGGCCGTCACTCACCGGTCTGCACGGCGGGGCTCGGAAGCCCGCCCAGAGCTCTCTGGCAAGTGAACCCACATGAGCGGGGCTTTCTCAGGAGCTGCATATCTGAAGGTGCCCAGCCCGGACACCCCTGTCCCCCTGCTGTGCACGCAGGTGCCGATCTGCGCCCCCAGGCTCACCCCGGTTGAATGACGCTTTCTGATGTTTGAGTGTGGCCGTGTTTTCCATCAGCCAGAGAGCCGTCCCGACCAGTCCCTCTGTCACCCGTGCACGGCGCCCCTCGGCTGGCCGCTCTGCCAGGCGCCTCCCTGCCCCCTCCTCAGAGGCCCGGGGGTGGGCAGAAGGCGAGGCGCCCCTCCTGCATGGGGGTGAAATGGTTACCCTGGGGGGTGACCGGCCCGATCTGGTCCTCCAGGTAATGGCATGCACCGGACAGCTGCCCGCCGTCTTCATTAACGGACTCACTGGGAGTCAGCGGTTCCTGATTGAACACCTACTATGTGCCGGGCCCTGCGTGAGCTGCTGGGACAGGGCAGACGGCGACCTCCCCTTATGGAGCTTGCACGTTAGTGGGGTGATGGACCGCAGACCAGGGAGGAGAGGAAGAAGGAGAGTAAAGCAGAGATTGCCCCGTGAAGAACCAGGCCGGAGAGGGGAGCGAGGGGGTGGGGTGCTCCCCGCGGGGGGCACGCCCTCCCAGCGCCCTTCCTGTCCCTAGCGGACGTGGCCGAGGCCCTCTCTTTGGGTTTCTCAGCCCTGCAGTGACAGCGGGGGAGG
Source organism: Macroglossus sobrinus (assembly GCA_004027375.1). Classification (NCBI taxonomy): domain Eukaryota; kingdom Metazoa; phylum Chordata; class Mammalia; order Chiroptera; family Pteropodidae; genus Macroglossus; species Macroglossus sobrinus. Next base: position 7,794 of record PVKZ01006367.1, on the reverse strand, counting down.
GGAGGCTCTCACGGGGGCCCCTGCACCCCAGCGTGGCAGCCACCATCAAGGTCACAGAAGGGGAGTCTTCTGGCAGGTAGCTCGGATTCCCACCGCGCCCGAGGCCCTGCAGCGTGGCTCTGAGGGCTGGGACCTGGCTGCGGTCCCTCTGGATGCCCTCCCGTGTCACCCCTGCTCTCCCGCGAGCTTGGGATGCTCAGAGCTGTGTGTGCGCTTCCGGCTCCTGGGGCCTCAGGGAGCCGTCTCCGCGCCTTTGCACTGAGCCCTGTGCCACCAGATCTCATTAGTCATCTCCTCTCCATGGCAGTCGGGTCCCCTTCCTCCGTTCTGCACACCCCCGGCCTGCTCGGGGGGGGGGGTGGGGAAGGGGGCTCACTGGCAGGCCCTCCCCAGGGCCTGCGGAGCAAACAGAAAGTCACAGCTCCTGAAATAACAGCCGTTTGTTTTTGTAAACGCCTAAACACCGCACTAGTTTTCCAACGAGGGAATGAACCTGCAAATCGCTTTCGACGGAGGATATTAGTTTAAGACATAATTAGGGAATTTACTTTTATGACCCGTCCTTACTGTCTCATTAGGGAGTCCCTCAATACACGTAATTTTCTGCTGCTTCATTTATCATTTGTCAAGCCGTGATATTGCTCTTTTTTGGTTATTATTATAAGAGGGAAAAGAGGCCTCAGCCTCTCAGAACGTCAGGCTGCGGTGACATTTTAAACAATCTCCTGCATCTTTCTGCGTCTGAGCTCATCTGTCCCCTTTGCAGCCATAACGCCGTGAATGCCGGGGTTTCTCCCAGAGGAATAGGGTCGGGGGCTCTCAATCGTGTGGCAAACGACAGTTCTTAGAGCCAGAGGAGCTCCTTATGCAGATGGTATTGGCACTGAAGGGCTTATTGCCGTGAGCGCGTGAGTCTCAGCCATTCGCCTCTCGGCTTTGCTGGGTTTTCATTCTCCAGTCTCGGGCTCCCGTGATAATCATGGGCGTGAAACATTTTTTAAGGCGTCGGCTGGAGCTTTGGGAACACCTGCCCCTCTAAGGGGTCCCACCTCTCTGAAGGAAGGGCCCCCGAGGCGCGGCTCAAAGTGTGAACGGCTTCCCTGATGCAGCCAGAGGCTCACGGGTTATAATAAATGGCCCCCAAATGGTCTCTGGACACTGATGCACTCAAAAGCTCTGCTGTCACGGGCGTCGGCAGCAAATCTGGGCTAGAGGAAAGCAATTCTACCGATTTAGGTCACAGAGCAATCAGTCCGCCAAGGCGCGTGAAGCCCGTGTCCTGTCCTCCCAGATGGAGGTGTGACTGCAGGGGTCATGGGTGGAGGGAGCCTGCTTATCTCCAGGGGAACCGAGAGGAGGCTGCTTCGGGGTCCACGGGGGCAAAGGCACATAGCCAGATGCATCTGAGCTGAGGGCCATTTTAACATGTGATGATACATAGATAGATGATAGATAGACAGAGAAATAAAGAATTCCTATCATCTGTCTCCTCTCTCTCTGTTTACCTCTCTCTGATATCTATCTATCTATCTATCTATCTATCTATCTATCATCATTATCTAGTTTATCATTTATCATCTATCAATCTGTCATCTATTCATCATTCTATGTCTCTAACTCTATCTATTAATTATCTATCTATCATCTAATTTATCATTTATCATCTATCAATCTATCATCTATAAATCAATCTACCTATTTCTCTCTCTCTGTTTCTATCTCTATCAATTATCTATCATCTATCTATCATCATCATCATCATCTAATTTATCATTTATCATCTATCAGTCTGTCACCTATCCATCATTCTAACTATGTCTCTAACTCTATTAATTATCTATCTATATCTATCATCTATTATCTAATTTATCATTTATCATCTATCAATCTATCATCTATAAATCTACCTACCTATTTCTCTCTCTCTGTTTCTATCTCTATCTATCAAGTATCTATCTATCTATCTATCTATCTATCTAGCTAGCTAGCTAGCTAGCTAGCTAGCTAGCTATCTATCTATCATCTATCTAATTTATCTATCATTATCTATCTATATCTACCTACTCACCTACTACTTACCTACCCACCTAAGAGTCGGACCAGAACGACAGGGGAGCACAGCGTGCCTCGCGTCTCCGTAGTCCCAGCATCCTCCGTCCTCCGTGCTGCCTGAATATCATTACCCAAAGCCTCCGAGAGGAAGCGAGTGAACGCACCATGTTTAGGTGAAATGACTCACTGAGGCTTCCCGCTGACAAAGTGGGGAGTAGGTTCCTGCCCCTGGTCCTTGCCTGGAGCTTTCTCTCCCGCCTCAGTGTCCCCGATTTTCCCGTCCCCAAGCTGGGCGTGCCCCGCACACAGCCAGGTCCCCGGTGCAGGCCCAGGTGGCACTGAGGCTCTTGGCCCAGGTGCCTTGAGCTGACTCCAGGGCCTTATTCTAGCTGGATCTCAACTCACACTGCACCTTCGACCCGCCTGAGAGCCCTTTAGAGAAGCAGGCCGTCGGGCCGCACCCCGGGGCTCCCCCGACATCCCACCAGGTCCTGCCCTGAGCGGCACCCCCCCCCCCCGCGGCTGTGCAGAGGGGCAGCCTGAGCCTGGGCCCGCCCCCGGGTCCGTCTTAAAAGGAAAAACAGGTGCCGTGGTGATTCTGCTGGTAGCTTCCCGTGGACTCTGTGTGTGTGTGTGCGCGCGTGTGTGTGTAAAGATTCTCCCCTTCTGTGACCAGTGGATTGTATTTGTTTGTTTTTTTCGTGTTTGGCTGGACGTTGGCCAGCGCTCAGCAAGGCGTGGGGCACGAAGGGACAATCAGCTCGTGATGTGGCTGATGTCGTGTTTTCAAGCGTCGTGACACTGCGGGTTAGTCACACCCTCCCGCCCCAGCCAACCAGCGGCCTCGCCTCCCTCGCTGGGAGGAAACTGTAGGACTGGTCAGGTTGGGCCACTGCGAAGGTCAGACCGTACCATCCAGTCATGGCCATGATGAAACCGGGGGCCCCCTCGTCCGGGAAGCAGACCCCGCTGGCACAGGAGATGCACCCAGAGACGGGGCCACCATGGCCTGGCCCAGCGGCCACCTCTGCGCCCGCCTCCGGGGCGCTGTCTGAACCACAGCTGCGCCAGGGGCCGGGAGAAGGGACCAGCGTGGCCAGCATCTTTCCCAGAGGCCGTGTCGCAGGCCTGACCAGCAGGAGCCTCAGGCGGGACACTCGAGGGGCTGTGGGATGGTGCCCTCGCGCTCCGCGCGTTTGCAGATGGAGATGGCCGGTGGCCGGTGGGGGCAGGACTCGCGCCATGGGGGGCTGCTGTTTGTAGATGCGGCCTTGTGCTGGGGGCTTTGCGCGTGCGCCGCGTGGCGGACTGTGGGGTGGGAAAGTGTGGGGGGCATCACCCCTCCAGCCCGCCTCCCGCCTGCTCCCCCCTCCCCGCCCAGTGACCGCCCTCTGTCTGTGTTTCCCGCTGCAGATGGGCAGAAGAAAGTGCAGGAGGAATTCGACATCGACATGGACGCGCCAGAGACAGAACGGGCGGCCGTGGCCATTCAGTCCCAGTTCAGAAAGTTCCAGAAGAAAAAGGCCGGGTCCCAGTCCTAGGGGGAGAGCCGCTTCCTAGCCCGCCAGGAGACACCGGAGTCAGCCATCATCTGTGGAGAAATCAAAGAGAACACACACCCCAGAGAGAAACCGTCTGCCCACCACACGCACACGCGCACGCACTCGCACACGTGCACACACACGCACACGCGCACGCACACGCACTCACACTTGCACACGTGCACGCACACACACGCACACGCACATGCACAGCGGTCCCCAATGCATGTCCGGAGCCCCGGGTCGCCCGTGCCCCCTCACGGAGGGTGACGGTGCGGTCGCAGGGGGCTCGCCCTCCCTGTCCATCTCCACCACCACCCCAACCCCACTGCACCCCGTGTCCTGGATGTTATAATAAAGCAGAGCTGAGATGCGCGATTGGGGTGTCTGTCTGATGCTGTCTCTCCCTTCCTGTCGATCCAGGAGGTCCTCGCTGTTTGTCAGAAGTGACCGCAGCCCCGCTGTCTCTGTCCCCTCCTTCCCGAGGGCCAGAGCCGAGGCGCCGGGCCACCCTCAGAAGCGGTTCCGTCCCCGGCCCTGCCCGGCTCGTCTGCGGGGTACTAACTGCCACCGGTGCTCACGACACCTTTTCGTGCGATGGGGACAGAGCTGGGGTCCCTGGGGTCCCAGACACGCAGTGGTTTTGCTGGGGGGATTGTGACTCATCCAGGAGGACGAGATGGGGAGGGTGACGCGTCTGCACTTGCTGTGGTCACCCGGGGTAACCCAGCAGGCTCTGAAGGGGGCGGGCCTTTCTGCAGCTTACCTGCGGGCTCCGGGGGGAAGCTGGTTCTCCCGTCCCCACCCGGCCCCCTGTCCCCGAGCTGCACGGACGGACTGGCTGCCTGTTAGGTTTTATGTCCCACAGTTCGAAGGAGCTGTGTGGCTTCTCTGCCGTCCCATCTCCTCCCCTGCAGAGCTCACAGGTAAACCGCTTCGCACACCTGGCTGCAAAGGGCTCCCCGGGCAGTGAGGGGAGTCCCCCATATGGGGAGGGTGGCTTTTCTGGGGCCACGGGCCAGGGCCTGGGGGTGAGCCCACCCCTGGGTCCAGAGTCCGGAGTCCATCTGCGGCTTGAGCCTTGCCACGTGAGGCCCCGTGTGCAGGTCACGTGTCGTCCTCGGCACGCCCCGCGGGCACCCGCTCTCTCCCTCTGCCAGCTCCTCCGCCAGGACGCGGGTGGGCATGACGCGGGGTGAGACGACAGGGACAGGGCCGTGTGAGTGTGTGCGTGCTCACTCACACCCGTGTGCCGGGGGCACAGCCGGAAGCACGGAGGAAGCAACCAGCATGCCAGGTGACGACGGGGCTGAGGGCACGGCCCCATCGCCGTCACAGGCGGGGAAAGGCTGGCACCTGAAAACGTGTGTGTGTGTTGTCTCCTCCTGGGCAGCTGTCTGTCAGGGGCTGTCGGGGACGGGGGTGGGGGTGCGGGAGAAGCCCTAGGGTCCTCGGAGGGGTGTCCAGCTATAGAAGCAACTGCAGAGGGTCGCTCGGTGCTGGGCTCCTCGGGGCTCCGGACGGCCCACTGTCCCCACCGAAAGGAGGAAAGCAGGTGTGTGTGTGTGTGTGTGTGTGTGTGTGTGTGTGTGAGTGTGTGTGTGACACTCCACTCCACAGGGAGCTTCCTGGGACGGGGCTTGGGGCGTGGGGCAAGGAAGCCACAGACACGAGAAGGCTTGTGACACAGTCTCCTTCCGAGTTCCCAACGGGAAGGACGTGGAGGAGAATCACACACTGTGCCATTCAGACGGTGTCCCTCAAACCCCGTCCCCCCGGCACCCTCAGTGCTCCCCGCCACCCTCCGACCATCTCTCATGAGGGAGGCGGGCCTCCCTGGCGGCCGGTGTCGGTCTCCCCGGCTCCGACCTGTCTGGGAGCAGCTGTGGTTTCACGGGGTGGTTGCTCGCCCTGGAGGGGACACTCCAGGCAAAGCGGAGAGTCCCAGGGCGTGGCTCCGCCGTGTGTGCAGGGAGAGGAAGCATTCCTACAGAAATGATGGCTTATAGGCGCAGAGGGCGGAGAGCGGGCAAGGGCCGTGATGTCGGGCAGGCCCCTCACGGCGACCGGTCCCCGTCCCAGCCCAAGGGCGTGTCCGGCTTCCTCTGAGCCACGGGGACGAAGTTAACTTTTTGCCTCTCAGGTGTATCCCTGAGGGTGTCACACAGCAGGGGAGAGACCCCAGCCGTGTCCCCCTCTGCATGGACATTGCGTGTGGTGAGTCTGTGGCCTCGTAGAGGCACAGGAAGGAGAGGTGGCGTAGGCTCCAGGCTTTGGGGGGGCCTTTCCGTTCCTGTGGCCGCTGTGTTCACCCCAGGGAGAAAGGGGCACGTCCCCAGGGTGCGCCCACGTGGGGCTGCACAGGGTGTCAGCGAGTCGGAGCGTCGCTGATTCAGTTTCGTCCCGTGAACGGGTATTGAGTTGTCACCATGGGTTGCCTTGGTGCATGGCCACCCCTCGTCAAGGGGCTGGCTGGTCGCTGGGGACGAGGCTCAGATCCACAGATGGCAGAAGGGAGAGAGTTGTGCTGTGGCCGAGAGGAGGCAGCTCGTCCAGCCGGGGAATCACTCAGGGCCCCCGTCACCCTCAGCGATCGAACAGGGAGGTGGCAGCAGTTACTGGGTGGGGGGCTAGTGGGCACAGTGACTGGCCAATGCCCAGGAGAGGGGGTGCTCAGACTCTCAGACCCAGAGGCACATCCCAGCCTGGGGCACATGGCCCTGGAAACCCAGCTCGGGCAGGCAAGACCCCAACACCTGAGGCTCAGAGCCGGCTTCGTCTTTGACCTACAGGCCGGTTGGCCACGTGACCACAGAGACGTTAGCTCCCTGAGCAGCCAGTGTCCTGCCCATCGGGATGATGATAACGTCTACTGGGCGAGGTGGGTGGAGAGATGTCGGGAGTTTAAAACGAGCTCGAACACCTGGGCGCCCGGCTCCGTGTCGGTGTCGGATACATGGACACCGTTAGTCAGGGCGGACCCACGTGGCCTCTGTCACCAACACTCTTCCTCCAGGCTCGATGCAACCCGGCCCTCCTTCCACGGGGCTCTGCTTCTCTTAGCTGCGGCCAGCGGGGGCAGAGGGGTGGGCGCCCGGCCCGAGAGGCGGGCGCGGCCAGTCAGGGTCCTTCTCCTGTGAGTCCGAACGAACAGCCACGGAAAATGAGCGTCAATGGCAAGAAGGTGTTGAGTTGGAACCAAAGCTGCATTAAAGCTGCAAAAGAAAACATTTTGTTTTTTTCTTTAAAGCAAACAAAAAAATTTTTTTTTTCAGGAAGCTGCAAAAACCCATTGGGAGAGAGATGCAGGAGAATGCACGGGAGGATTTGGGATCCAAGGTCGATGAGCCCACGGGAGACAGAGGGTAGCCTGGGCTGACGTAGCCGTTTGGCTGAAACCCACTCAATGAGCTAAAAAAAGAGAATTATTCAGGTTTTGCAGACAACCAGGAATAGAATATCCAAGGCACCCAGAAAAAGAACGGAATGCCACGGGCAGGCAGAATTTCATTAACTTTATAAATAAATTGGGGCACCCTATCTCTATTATTGTCTTTACAGCATTTTGTGACTTTCAATCAAGTTTTTATAATTTTCTTCACATAGATCTTTTTTGTTCTATTTCTGGGGATGTCATGAGTTGTTGGTTGGTTTTCTTTCTTTCTTTCTTTTTTTTTTTTTTTGTCCTTCTAAATACAGTCTTTCCCCAAAGCATTTTCTAGTTGTTTTTGCTGTTTATCTAGGAAAACTACTGATCTTTGTACTTTTAACTCTCTCACTGATCATCTCACTGAACTACATACGATCTGATTATTTTTTGGTGGGTTCTGCAGGGTTCTCAGGTAGACAGTCCTTTCCTCTGCAAATAACAATAATTTTGTCTTTTCTACTATTTTGATCTGCTTCCCTTGTTCCTGTCTTTCTTACAGTTTTGTTCCTATGATCTGAGGGACAGGCCACCTCAGGGGTGGCCATTTTCAGAGCTCACGTGTTTTGGGTGGACCGATTTTAACTTCAGAGGGCCGTCTATTCCTTAGTCTTGCTGTCCTCACCTTGTAGTTGTGAAAGGAAATTGTATAGACCCCGAAGCTTAACCCAGATAAACGAGTACAACTGTAAGGGAAGATCGGAGAGGAAACGCTTAGGGCTAGAGTTTATTTAGGATTTGTGTTTAAGATGAAGATTCACATCCTTGGAATGT
>PVKZ01006366.1:0-35000 GCA_004027375.1 Macroglossus sobrinus | reverse complement strand
GATGAGCAAATGACATAACACAGATGTAGAACCCATAATGGTATGTACCTGTCAAATGGTATTTCCCAACTCATTGACTGAAACACAAAATCCCATTGACTCGACCAGGGGAATGAGCAGTGGGAAAGCGTACAGCATACCACACCTTTGTGCCCAGCAATGGCTTTGCAGACAAAATCCTTCTCTGGCCGTCCAGATTCCATTCGGAACTCCAGCTCCGATCGGCAGAGATAGTACTGTTTCCATGTTTGTGTGCCTAGGATCATCTGGGAATCTTTACAGGAGGACCAGCGTCTCAGACAAAGCTGCCTAAAAAACAGACCCGTAGTCCCAGGCAGGACAGAGCAGTCATTAGAAGGTACTGTGGTGTCAACAGGCCTAGCTTTGATTCTCGGATTCACCACCTATTAGCTTGGACACTTCACTGTGCCTACGTAGGCCTCAATTTCCTCTGCTGTTAAATGGGGGAAATGATTGAGATGACATTGAGCTAGTAGTACTCACCACGTCAGGTATAAGTGCTTTTTGTGTATCCAGTCAATCTGCAATAACAACCCTGTGAAGTAGGTCTGATCCCCATCCTATATGAGGACAGAGAGGCAGAGAGAGGTAAACAACTCACCCAAGGTTATGAAGCCCTGGTCATGCAACTGGAATTCAAGCATCTGCTTGAAAGTACCCAACTCTTACTGCTGAATTGTCTGTTTCTCCCTTCAGTTCTGTCAGCCCTTCATGTATTTTGATGCTCAGTTATTAGGTACATATATGTTTACAATTTTTAGATCTTGATGGATTAAGCTGTTCGTTTAAAATATCCTTTTTTGTCTGTAGTAGCACCTTCTGTCTTAAGGTCTATTTTGTCTAATATCAACTTGGCCATCCCAGCTCTCTTTTGGTTACTGTTTGCATGGTATATCTGTATCCATTCTTTTAAGCTTGAGTCTTTGAGTTTAAATTGGGTCTATTATAGACAGCATAAAGGTGGGTATTTTTAACCCCTTCTTCCAATCTCCTGCTTTTTTACTGGAGTGTTTAATCCATATATATTCAATATAACTACTGATAAGGTAGGATTTATATATGTCATTTTTGCTTTTTTCTATATTTCTGTGCCTTTTCTCCCCTCTTCCTCTATCACTGCCTTTTGAATTAAATATTTTGTAGTATCTATTTTAATCCATTTTCACTTCTCATACCTTATTTTTTGAGTTCTTTATGATTGCCTAGGGGATTACTATTAAAATCTTAATTTACGACAATCTAGTTTTGGTTACTATCTATTAATTTCAATGGTATTCAAAAACTTTTTGATCCAATATAGCTCCATTTCCTGCCCTCTTATTCATGCTGTTATTGTCATACAAATTAAATCTTTAAACATAATGTACTGGACAGAGATTTATAGTTATTGCTTTATGCAATAAAAGTTGTCTTTTAACTCACATAGGAAAAAAAATAGTCACAAACAAAAAATACACTTTATACTGCCTTTTATATATGCGTATATAATCACTTTATGGTGCTATTTCTTCATGTGGATTCAAGTTCTTGTCCTTGGTCTGAAAGATTCCTTTTAGTATTTCTTGCAGGGCAAGGTCTACCAGCAACAATTCTCTGAGCTTTTGTTAATGTGGAAATGTCTTAATTTTCTCCTTCATTTTGCTAGACTAGAATTCTGAGTGACAATGTTTTTTTCTCAATACTTTCAATATGTCATCTCACTACTTTCTGGGCTCCAAGTTTTTTATGAGAAATCAACCATTAATTTCATTGGGGTTCCCTTGCATATGATGAATTGTTTCCTCTTGATGCTTTCAAGTTTCTCTTTCTGATTTTGGCTTTCAAATTTGATTTTCATGTGTCTCAATGTGAAACTCTTTGCATTTATCCTACTTGCACTCATTTATTGAGTTTTTGGATGTGTAAATTAACATTTTTCATCAAATTGGGCAAGTTTTCAGCCATTACTTCTTTAAATACTTTCTTCCTTCTCCTTTTCCTCTTTCTGAGACTTCTATTATGTATTGTTGGTGTGCTTGATGGTGTCCACTGGTCTCTTAGGTACTATTAATATTTCTTCATCTTTATATTCATTCTGTTCCTTAGACTAGATCTCAATTGACCTAACTTAAAGTTCACTGATTCTTTCTTCTGCCTGCTCAAATCTGCTCTTGAATTTTTAATTTGATATTGTACTTTTCTACTCCATAATTTCTATTTAGTTTTTTATGATTTCTCTTAATTGATTATTTTCTATTGAATGAGACATTGTCCTTCTACTTTCCTTTAGTTCTTTTTACACAGTTTTCTTTAGTTCTTTTGACATAGAGTTGACCCTCGAATAATATGGGTTTGAACTGCACAGGTCCACTTATTAGTGGATTATTTTTCAATAAATATATACAGTACTGTCAATGTATTTTCCTTATGGTTTTCTTTTCTCTAGCTTATTTTACTGTAACAATAGAGTATGTAATACATATTCAATTATACAAAATGTTAATTGGTTGTTTATGTTATTGATAAGGCTTCTTATCAACAGCTTATTAAAATTTAAGTTTTGGGAGAGTCAAAGAGTTATATATAGTCTTCAATTGTGCAGGGGAGTTAGTACCGTAAACCCCTTTAAATCAGCTATTTTAAGTACGTTGTTCAAGAGTCAACTGTACTTAAAATAGCTGATTTAAAGTCTTTATTTATACTAAGTTCCACATAATGTAGAACTCTGGAAATCTGATTCCCCTTACCCCAGCTTTGTTGTTGCTGCTGTTTGTTTGTTTAGTGACATTTATAAACTAATTCTGAAAAGTCTGTATTCTTCATTATGTCTGACCATTAAAGCCTCTGCTCAGTTAAATTAATGCTCACTAATAACTAGATAGAAATTTCCAAAACATCTGGAACCACTAAGTCTCTTAGTCATTGCCAAAGCTTTGTGTGCATGTTGGGGCATGTGTTTAATACTCAGTCAGGAAGTTGACTACTGTGCCTTAGCCTTCACTTTCTGCTTGCACAGAACCTCAAGGTCAGCCAGAGATGAGAGTTTAGAGCCCTCTTAGGTCTTTCCTAAGTTAGTGCAAAGCCCTGCATGTGCACATGGCCTTCTAGATTTCTGGGAATATGTCGGGGCTTTCCAAAACCCCTAAAGACATCACATTCCTGTCTTTTTGTTTTAAGTTTTTTGGCTAGCCTATTGTTTCTATAACTGTCATCCATCAACTCTGACAGCCACAAAGTTAATCAATTGTTTATAATCATTTTGACAAATGCCCCAAAGCCTTTTCACACTGGGTGAACTCCAAGTCAGGCAAAATAAAGAAAGCCAGCATGTGAGGTTTTCCAAGGAACACTGTACAGGTCCAGTAAAGTCAATTCTGTGGTAGTGAGACTTTGAAGGTTTTCTAATCCCATTTTTCCCCCTAATTGACAAGTATGTACCATGCTCTGTGCTAGGCATTAAGGACCTTCTAATACAGTAGTCCTCAAAATTTTGACACCAGGGGTTGGTGCTACTATGAGAATCTAATGTATGACGATCTGAAGGAGATCTGAGGTGGTGATGCCAGCACTGGGGAACAGCTACATATATAGATGAAGCTTTGCTTGCTGCCCACTGCTCACCTCCTGCTGTGCGGCCTGGTTCCTAACAGGCCACAAACCAGTACCAGTCCGCAGCCCTGGGGTTGGGGACCCTTGTTCTAACACACTGAGAAAGATACAGTGCTTGTGTTGGAAAAAGGTTTCTCTGTGCTTGCCAAAACTCTGGTCTAGAAGTAGTATACTGGTAGCTTGTAGGCAGAATGGGACACCAGATTATATTGTTTGGCCTGCATAGAAATGGCCTATGTGAACTAGCTGCCAACACATAAAAATCAGGAGACTTCACATAAAAATCAGGTAAAAGCATTAAAGTCTAGCTATACTGAGCCCAAATTCCTACCTGGTGAAATTTGTCTGGAGCTGCAGAGCTGTACCCTTTAGATAAGAATGAACTCTAAGCTCCACCATGGTCTTCACCATCCCTTTTATCTCCTGGACTATGAGGCTAACTGTTAGCTGCCTCACATCATCATTTTTGTATGTTGTTAATGTTCTTTTAGTTGAAATAAGAGGAAAGGGAAATTTCTTGTTATTTATATCTCAATATAAACAGTGTGAAAATAAAAGCTAGACCAAGAAGATAATGTGGTTTAAGAAAAAGGGGAGATGGCACATTTCTTTGTGGAAATAAAGTCTATTTCTACATAATTAAGGCCATTATACATAAACTGTAAGTAGGACCCATGACCAATATTCAGAAGAAATAAGAAAAGCAAATGATTTAAACAAAAAATAAAAAATAAAAAAAGGAGACTGTAAACAAGGTTAACATATGAATGAATAAAATATGTGATCTGCCTCTTAAATACAATGATACAGCAAGTAAAAAAAAAAAAATACCATGGCACCAAAACATTTCAGATAGCAATTAATAACAAAACAATCTATTGTACATAACAGAAATTATATATCTTAAACAAAAGCAAATATTTACAATTTTACTCACCAAAAAGCTAGCTTAGTGTGTTATAGAAATGGCAGAATTTAAAATGTGATGAAGCATTTAAATAAGTCACTTGCAGCATTTTTAATTAAAATTGTAGGGTACAGATTTAACATATATGACCAGTTAACCATGTTTATTTACTGTATCCATAACAATTTCTATGTGCCTGGTACCATGATAGGCATGACACATGCATGTGATCACGCTCCTGGAATGCTGCTGTCCCAGCCTCAAAAAGCCCAGTGTTTTTATAAGAGCATAGGTCAAGGATACCATCTCAAGGAATAGCTTTAAACAAAAAAGTTTAGCACCAAACATGAAATAATAATGAACCAAAAACTGACTGTGACTTGGGTTTGCAGACAGAGACACAACAGTAACGTATGATATACCTATGGAGATTAGGTGAAAAGCTTCTGAAGAGATTTTTTAAAACTGTTTACAGAAATATACTTACTCATGTCACATAAATGGAAATTCCTACCCCAGCTTGTCAGCAATGAAAACAAACATTATGGTCTGGGGCTGGCATCCTACCCATTTTAACAGGTGAACATTGCTCTTCAAGGACTTCCACAAATAATTACACCAATCCAAAAGTCAATTCACTTATTCCTATTAACACAATGTCTTTGAGAAGCACATCTGGCAAGACAATCTTGTCTATTTACCTACAGATAAATCGATTTCCAGAACTGAATGTTATATCTAGAGTATATTCCCCAAATTGCTGAGATAAAGACAAAACCAATAAAAAGTCCTCTTACTTTAAAAGTGACTGAAGAGAGTGACATCCTTTTTCTAATTAACATTATTGGCAATAAAAATTGAATGAAAAGCAACAAACACAACTGTGCTAGGATACTGAAAACCAAGTATGGCGAGACTCGCATTCCAGAATTCTAAAATATTTTAATGTACAGTTATCCTAAAAATAACAACCATGAAGCCAAGATCCCCTCCATGTTGGGAAGGACCTCCAAGTGTGAATAGCTGTTTTTCATCATGAGGTACTAAAACTAAGGACAGCTCCTAGCTGACAGTCAAAGCTATAGTCTGTCCTATACTCAGCAAGAGGTAGAAAATCTGACACTTATATTTTGAGGCAAAAGAAAAGATGTCAGGTTCTAAAGTAGAAATAAATAGGAAAGAAAAATTTAATGATTTGATGATTAAAATATTTATTTTTCAACTTTCATTTTTTGAATTTTATTTTTAAGTTCTAATATCACACATGTGTATTTAGCTATGTTGTTACACCATTGTTGAATTAAAAGTGGTTTACACGTCTGATTTGTCTTCTGTCAGCCAGTTGTGTTCATTTGCTATACATTTTTGCCCCTGAGTTTGGTACCCCTGCCTTATATAAACTTCCCACTCCATTAATAAAATCCCTTATATTTCAGTATACTATAAAAAGAGTCTTATGTCCCCAACAAGGGAGCAGTTTTCTGCTGGTAGAAGCTGTTGATTGTCCCTTCTCAACAGAGCCAGAAATGCAGTGAGTACTCAAAAAACTTATCCAGTGCACACATCTCTCCTTTGTGGGACATTCTTCTGACCATATCTGGCTCTTCCTTCACTCACCTCCACAATTCCTTGGTTCTTGAAACCTCATTCCAGAGCTAGAACAACAGGAGAGAGAAGAGAGTATCTGGTCAGTCAACAGGCTAGTGGTACCTAGCCTGCCAGGCCCTGTGAAGGGGGCTAAATCAGAGTCAGTGCCCGCACTCAAGAAAACTTACTCTGGGGAATTTGAGACACATTCAAATAAAAACCACCACACAATGAGTGAGAAAGAAGAGAATGACCAACTTAATGGAGCCAAGAGGTTCAGAAGTGATTATTGATCAAGTCCCAAAGGATGGGTCATTGTACCTTAAAAGAATGGCTGAAGCATTCCAGGAAGATACAGAACTGCCTGGGCAAAGATTCAGAAGAAGGAGAAAGATGGTGAGTAATTCACTTAATTAGAACATAAGGTTCTGGGAAAAGGAGCTGGAGAGTGGCTTATACCAATTCCCAGAAGTTGTAATGGCCAAAACAGTGAGAAGCTACTTGAGAATTGTGAATGGAAGAGTGGTGGGTCAAACTGTGTTTCAGTAAAATTGCTCTAGCTGCTGTGAGAAGGAAGGATTGAAAATTAGGGCAGAGCAACAGGTCCCATAAGAAGGCTGCTTCAAGGGAGTAAATTAAGGCACTGGCCCAGGGGATGTCCTAGAGATGCCATGATGGTGGAAGGGAACAGCTGCCTAGGGGAGGACACTATGCAGGCCCTGCTCTACAAACTGCCCTCTGTATAAGGATATGGAAGAGGCTCAGGTGGATCCTGCTTCCTGGAACTTCTTGGCCTCTCCACCTGGGCCACCTTGGACTCCGGGGCCTATACAGCTTCAGTGAGAACTAACCTGGAGCTTTTTTTAGTGGCCAAGCCCCACTAAGGGTCCCATCCTAGAAATGTGGCTTTCCAGCCCCTGACAAAGCCAACAACCACTGTCTATTGAGTCCAAGGCCCCACCTCCATAGCCCTCGCTCACCTTCTAGATCAAATTTTCTCAGCCCTTAAGAAGTCTTTTTGGCTGATAGGAATGGAGTGTTCGTATTTTGCAAAATCAAGCCAGGCAAGAAAGTTTATTCATTTCCCTTTTGTATAGTTCAACTGAGATTTTACTTCCCACATATGAAGTTATAACATGTAATAAAACCTACAAAATAAATGCTTCCCACCTTTAAGGGTCCCTCTGTTAGATACTGCCCTTAACCATACACCAACAGGCAGGGATTACTAACCTCATTTTACCTAAGGGGAAGCTAAGACCTGGAGAAGTTGGTGCTATCAAAGGTTATAAAGGCACCACCCTTTCAAACTCTGTCCCTATGCTATCCCCAGCCTGCTGCTGTTGTGAAAACAACCAAGGATCCAATTCCAGCCCTAATACCTCGGTGATCTCGGACAATGCACTCACTGAGATACTCACTTTCCCTATTGGTAAAAATGGGGATAGAAAGGTGGCATTTCACTTGACACATTTAAAATTATAATTATAGAATTCAGTTAAGGATCTGTTTATTAATCTTTTTAAAAAGCTACTTTAAAAAATTATTCTAAAAGTAATTTATTTACTCAACAAACATTTAGAATACACTAAATGTCAAGTCACACACAAGGTGCTACAGTCAGTGTGATGTAAGACAAAAAAACATGTTAGAAATGAGTCTAGCAGGGAAAAGCAGACATTAAACAAATTCACCCTACAGACAATCACCTAGTTACTGAGTCCTGGGAAGGAAAAGATTAGTGTACCTGTAACAAGGGAGGTGCAGATGAGACTAACGCACTCAACAGGCAGTTTGCACAGCCAGGACGAAGGTACAAGCGGCTGGGAAGGAACACTCCTGAGCCCGCAGGAGGTCGCCACTCGAGGGGAGAACTGGGGACGTAGATTTCCAGGCAGGCCCCAGGAGGCAAATGCCAGAATATTCCAGCAATGGGAGGAGAAAGAAAACAGAGCCCTAAGCCAATTTTAGGGGTAACCCTGATGGCAGAGCGCCAGGGGTGGGGCTGGGATTTAGAGTAACCCTCCAGAGACTACTGGCGCCCTCTGCTGGTCACGGATTCAGGGCCGCCGAACACTCGCTCCCAGATGGGGAAACTGAGGTTCGGGGCAGAAGGCCCGGCCTTTGAAACCCAGTGACCAAGAACCCTGCCCTGCCTCCCGCCGGGGTATGCTACCTTGTCCACCTGGGCAGCGCAGAGCAGGTCTCGGGCCTCCAGGAAGGAGAAGACATGCAGAAGCTCGTGCAGACCCAGCTGCGGCTCCATCACGTCCACAGCTCCAGCCCCGCCACGCCTTCACCGTGCATCTGCTCCGCAGGCCAATCCTTTACCAATCCTCAGCTCTTCCGCCCCGCAGGCTAATCCCCTCCCGGCCCACTGCGCTTCCGCCCTGCCGGCAAAATCTGTCCAGTCCGTGGCATTTCGGCCCCGCTCAACCAATCCTCGTCCAGCCCGCCGCGCATCCGCGCTGGTAGCCCAATCCCCGCCCCAGCCGCAGCGATTGGCCCGCTCCTCCCGCTGCGTTTCTGCCTCATTCAATAGCCCACCAGGCTCGCCTCTCCCTAGACTTCGATTTGCCTTACTTAATTAACCCGTGGGCCTCACTTTTGCCCTAACCTTTTTATACTGACATGCACCCTCGCCCTGGCCTTAGCCCTTGCACTGACCCTCACGCTGGACTTTATGATGGCCCCAAGCCAGCACCTCCTAAACCCTTGCCGTGGTGCTTGATCTTGCCCCTTTACCTCACCCTTGACAATACATATGCCCCTCTCTAAACCTGGCCTTTGACTTCTCATCTGGTTCATGCCTGGCCTTCACTCTGACCCTGGTCCTGCCACTTGCCCTTATCCTGACACTGTTCCTCAACCTCGCCCTGACCATCACCCTAATCCTTAATAGCATCTGTTATCCGTGCCTACACTCATTCCTACACTCACTAACCCTGACACACCGTCATCCTGAACTTTGCCCTGGCTCTACCTAAACCTGGTGCCTCTCTTCCCATAACCCCTAAATTTGTCCTCATGCTAGCCTTGGGCCCTGACCCTGGACCTCACTCTGAACTTGGTCCTGCCCCTGGCTAAGTTCAGGTCAGTTAGTATAAGGGTGAAGGTCTTGAGCAAGTTCAAGGTCAGAGAAGGTAAGCGTCACAAGATGAGGGTAAAGTCAGGGACAGAGTGATAAGGGTCAGAATCAGAAAGAGTGTCCATTTCAGGGTAAAATTCTGTACCAAGTTGAGTCAGGATGAGACAGAGGTCAGTGTTGTGGTCAGTGTCAGAATAAGGTTCAAGGTCCAAATATGTGTAAGGAAAATGTTAGGGCAAGGGTAATGGTCAAGATCAAGTTCAAGGTCAGGATCAGGGTCAGGATCCATTAGAAAGTCAAAGCGAAGATGAAGGTCAGGGTGAGGTAAGTTTGAGAGATGGACTCAGGTCGACAGTGAATGTCCAATTCTGTGTAGGATTCAGGGTCAAGGTCAGGGTGAAGGTGATATTAAAGATTAGGGTATCAGGTTCAGCATTCAGATCAATGAGAGGATATGGTCAGTGGCAGGTTTAAGTCTGTTTTCAGGTCAGAATGAACATGATATTTATTGTCAAGGTCAATTAAAAGGTGAGATTCGTTTTCTATTGCTGCTGGAAAAAGTCAAGGCTTCTTTACTCTATCTTCCTCTTGATGCACACCCACCTGGATTATCCATGATACTCTTTCCATCTCAGGGTCTGTACCCTTAATTACATCTGCAAAGTCCTTTTGCTATGTGAGATGACATTTTCATAGGTTAGAACATATTTGGGGGCAGACATTATTACACCTACCACAGAGAGTCAGAGTTAGGTTTATAGTCAAGGTCAGGTTCAAGGTCAAGATGTGGGTGATGACCAGGCTGAGGATGAGGGTTCCCATAATGAAGATGAATGTCAGTGTGAAGTGTGATTTCAGGGGCAGGTTCAAGGTCATGATGAGATTAGGGTGAGTCACTGACAACAGCAAAATGAGTCCAGGTTCTGTTCAAAGGTCAGAATTAGGATGAGGATCAAGGTAGAGGTGAATTTGAGGTCTAGATCAAGGTGTCAGGATCAGGGTCATGGTCAGGTTTGGGGTGTGAATTAGTTTCAGCTCGAGTGTATGGTATAGCTCAAAGTCAGGTTCAAGTCAAGTTCATGGTCAGGGTGGGTCAATATAATGGTCCTTGTTAAGGTGAAGATTCAGTTTACAGGCAGAGTGAAGTTGAGCATCAGAATCAGATAGAGGGTGGTGAGTGTATCATTCATGTGTTCTGTGTCATGACCAGCATGACAAACTGTCATTGTCATGGGTAAGTCCAGATCAGGATAAGTGTGACAGTCATGTTAATGGTCAGCATCAAGGTCATGATAAGCATAAAAGTATGAATGTTAATTAGAGAGTCAGTATTAAGGTGAAGGTGATGGCCAAGTTCATGGAGAAGGTTAGGTTCTAGGTCAAGTGGAGTCAGAGTTATGGTGAGGGTCAGGGTCAATGCCAAGATCAAGGTCAGGTATGGCTAGATGTCTAGCTAAGAACTGGGTGAGTACATCTGTCAGGGGTGGGGTAATGAGTAAGGGTCAGGTTCAGTGTAAAGTTTAAGGTCAGGGAAGGGTAAGTTTTAGGGTCTTGTGTGAGTAGGTTTGGTTGAGGGTCAGTGGTCAAGAGTGTGAGTACAGGCTCCCACTTATGTGGAGGTGAGAGCTACCAGAAATTGAGCTAGACTAGAACTTACAGATGTGGCTGGAGGAACAGGCAGAGGCTAGATCTCAGAAATATCTTTAAAGACATGAGACAGTCAGACTTTTTCCTGAAAGTAACTGGAGTTTACTGTGTTTTGTATTCCCTCTAAAAGCAGTGACTGTGACAGGGTTAGTCACCTCTTTTCCTCAGTGCCCAGATGGAGCACAAAATGAATATTTTAAGAATAAAGATTACTAAGAATAAATTTCTCTAGTCTGTTTTTATCTATCCCTGAACCAACACTACTCTTCAATTATTACAGCCCAATAAGTCTTGGTATCTGATAGGGTAAATCCTTTCATCATTTTTCTCTTCTTCTGTTTCTGCCTCCTGTTTCTCCTCACAACCCTTTTATTTTCATACATATTTTACAACCATCTTATCAAATTATTAAATAAGACAAGCAAGAGCGGGATGGAGTTGTATTGAGATTTACTGAATTAACAAATCAGTTCCAGGAATGCCTGTCTCCTTATCTGCTTAGTATCTCTGCATAAGGAGGGGGCACATCTGGTCCTGGCTCATCCTACTCCTGAGGGTGGAGATATTTATAAACTAGATTAAGGTATTAAGTCTGCAATCTGATCCATCCCTGGGCCTTGACTTCTGCCACCTCATTTCCAAATGGAAGCTCTGTCAAAGCTCCTAGAAAGCTCTCAGGACTAGAGTTGGCTGTGAATGGGGCCACTTTCCCAGTGACCACAGAGAAGCAAGGGCCACGAGATGATGCCATCTCAGCCACTTCCCTCAATAGGAATGGAAGAGGGGCAGACACCAGGCAGAACTACTTGGAGTTTTTATATTAAACTTCAAAACTGAACTAGCATTTAATGTCCCTGAGAATAAAAGCAAACCAAATGTCCCTTTCCACTTGCATTTCCAACATGAGGACATCTTACTCTGTGTTCCCGCAGATGGCTCTACCAGGACCATCCTTGACCAGGAAGGCAGCACCTGGAGAAGCAACACCATGGCAGGTACAGCAGCAGGCTCACTGTGTCTTTCTGATGGGTAAGTCAGCAGCACACAGATGGGAGGCTGAGGGCACAGCCATGGGTCTCCTTCACTGCTGGGGCTGGATGTCCTTATCACCTGGCTGGGATAGGACCAGGTATGGAGTGAGCCCAGGGTGGCTGTGGTGTGGCCATGGGAAGGCCATGGTAGATGGAGTCAGGCAGGAGTAGAGGAACAAGAAACCCAAGTAGCCCTGGGGACAGAATGGTGGGACTTGGTGCAGCATCTCAGCCTTCTGGGATGAAAGGCCGAATCAGCTCCGGATTCAACAGCGATTCCTCAAGGGGCCGGTCCACGTGGAAGTCATGAACATGGGGAGGCCCTGGGTGGGCCTTGGGGGCCGGTCCCCCTGGGCGATGGGGAATCGGTAGCTCCGAAGGGTGGGCAGGCAGGGGAGCTGTGAAGAAGTACTGGTGCAGGAGGGCCTGAGGGTGACAAGCAAAGGACAGCAGAAGGAAACCAGTCACCTACAGGTCCCAGCCTTAACTCACTTCCCTGACGGGAAGACTGCTTATCTGCTTATCAGCTCAGCTGACTCACATCTCCTGTCTGAGCACTACTCTAGAGGCTGGGGATGCAGTAGATGTACCTGTGGTCCGGGGGGACAATAAGCAAGATAAAAAAGGTAAGATAGTATGTCAGATGACTAGTGCTGGAGAGGCAGCAGACCTAAAGAGTGGTGAGAGGAGGTTCCCTGGGAGGTGGCACTTGAGCAGAGACAGGAGAAGTGAGTCAGTGAGGCCCAGGGACAGAAGTGCACAGACTCTAGGACATGGAGGGGACCCTGGGTCCATGTGTTCACTCTGAGCCAGGGCCCAGGAGAGTGCCCAACATGTGCCAATGCTAAGTACCTGCTGAAGGAATGAAGGGATGAAGGCGCGAGTCACCAGTAAGCGCAGGTGAGCTCTTCTGTGAGGTGGGCATGCCTTTCTATGGGCCACCC
This sequence comes from Macroglossus sobrinus, assembly GCA_004027375.1. Taxonomy (NCBI): domain Eukaryota; kingdom Metazoa; phylum Chordata; class Mammalia; order Chiroptera; family Pteropodidae; genus Macroglossus; species Macroglossus sobrinus. Next base: position 22,187 of record PVKZ01006366.1, on the reverse strand, counting down.
CTTCCTGCCTGCAGACCCTCTGGGGCCTGCTCAAGGAAGGTATATCAGCTCCTCATCCCCCATCACAGGTTCTAAGAGACCTTGACCTCCTGGGTCACATGGGAATGAGTATGGAGGATCAGGGCAATAGGGGTCACCCTACCTGGGAGGCCGAAATGCGCTGGCGTGGAGGGTAGAGAAGGAACTGCCCCAGAAGGTCCAAGGCCTGGGGAGAAGCATCAGGCAGCACCTCCCCCAGGGGCACAGGTGCCTGCTCCTTGAAGGAGATCTTGTTGTAGTCTGGCAGCTCCATGATCTCCTGAGGAAAAGGGGGCACCGTCAGAGCCAGCACTGCTTGCCAGTTCCCTCTGTAGTTAGTCCTCATTCCCTGTTAACCCACCTGCTCACACTTATTAGCTGCTCCCCCTTATTAGCTGCTCACTCATGTGCCCCACTCTCATCTCATCACTTACATCTTCACATATTCACTCAAGTACTTCAGTCCTTCATGCCCCTACCCTCAGCACCTGCTCCACCCCCAGCTTGGTGAGAACTGCTGTGTGCTAGGGGTGGATAGGAAGGGACAGGGCATGGGACATGGTCTTTCTGCCTGCAATGTGGCAAGGACGGAGGAGCCCTTAAGCTGGGCCAGTGCTCTGAGATTTCAAGAAGACATGGGACCATGAAAGAGAAGGTGCAAAAAAGGGGAGTCATCAACTGTTGAGGGAAACAGAGGACACCTGCCCCCAGCCCTCCCCACCATAGACCCCTGCAAACCGGCCAGACTTGAGGGCTAGGAGTGCCTAAGATGCGAAGCACACAGCAAAGCTGTTCGATGTCGTTCTCCCCTGGGAACAGCGGGGATCCATTCAGCAGCTCCCCCAGGATACAGCCCACGGCCCTGCAGATACAGAATCAAAATAGCTCAGAGACTGCATACCATGGACACAGATCTCTCCACACAAGCTCCATTGCCTCACACCACGGACACCTCATGTGTGTCCGGTCTACTCATACCAGCTCCATCACTCCCTGCCAGGACACAGATCTCCTTGCACAAGCTCCCACCACTCACACTTGGGTCAAGGTACCCATAAAGTAGCCTAGAGGCTTCACAGCCAATAATACAGGTCACCAATCAAAATCCTCAAGCCTAGAACACAGAGCATATTCCCCGCTTTCCAAGAAATCTCTCAAATCTCAACTCAGGAGCACACAGCAACCCCTCAGCAGTTTTGAGGCTTCTCAGAGTCTCAAACTCTGGGACACACAACCACATCCTCACATACAGGGGCTGACCTCCAAAAATCTCAAATTCTTAGGCATGTACAAACCAACCTACCCCAAACAAAGGTTCAGAGCCTTCATATGCAGGAATCTGGGACTCTGGGTTGCTCAGAGACATTATATCCTGAATTATGATCTCTGTAGCAGCTTAGACACTCCACACCTCAGACCACCTTCCCACCCCAGCCCAGAACCTCCTCACTTGGGACAACCACTCTGATTCCACCCAAATCTCATGGAGAGGAACACTGATCCTAAACTCCTCAGAGATAACCTAACTAGGGAAGACACCCCAACTAGGGAAGATACTCCAAGGCAACCTAGAATTTGCATCAGGAAAGCCCCCCGCAAAAGACTTTTAGACCTCAATACCTAAGAGAAAAAGGTGACCCCATGACCCACATTCCCCTTTGCCCAGCCTACAGGAGTCTCACCACAGGTCGACGCCCTGGTCATACTGGCGGGCACCATACAGGAGCTCGGGGGCTCGGTACCACCTATGAAAGGAGGGCAGGCAGTCATAGCCGGGTTACCAACAGCAAGCTGCCCTGGAAAGTCATCCCGGCCTCCATACTAGCTTCATGAGCGATATCTGGACAGAAAATCCATAAGCATCTCCTCCCCAGTGGGAAGGCTGAACCCATCCACCACCAGGTCCCACCTGGGAATTGGCCCTCCCTACCTGGTAGCCACCTGGTGCGTGTAGAGGCGGCTGCCATCTGGGGAAAAGACCCGGGCCAGGCCAAAGTCTGCTATCTTCAGCTGGCCCGAGGCACTGATGAGCAGGTTGGCTGGTTTCAGGTCCTAAGGGCACCAAAGGAGGCATTAGTTCCTCCAGTGCCCCAGAAGACCTTGGGAGAGAAGCGCATGGAAGGCTGAGCAGCTAGGTTGGCCCAGGTCCCCACCCTGTACAGGACCACCCCCTGGCCCTGACCCATATAGGCCCTGACCCTCTGACCATGTCTTCTTCAATGGCTGGCTCACTCCCAACCAAGTTGTCCCCCAGACCCTGCTCCACCCATGCTATGACTGACCCGATGCACGATGTTGTTGGCATGGCAAAAGGCGACGCCTTTAAGCAGCATCTGCAGGTAGCTCTTGACTTGTGCCTGGGCCAGTGGCCTCTGGGCGTGGCGCACTACTTCGGCCAGATCTGACAGCATAAACTCGAAGGCCAGCACGAAGCCTGCCCCATGTGGGAACACGGCCTTCAGCTGCACCACCTGTAGGCAGAGCCTCCTGTCAGCCCCCAGACTCATATGGCTCAGACTCCCTTTGAGCCCCCAGCCCTTGTCCCAGCAGAAGATAAGGCAGACAGGGGAAATGACATGAGATTGGAGCTCAGAACCAAGGAGCTGGGTGGCATCTTATTGCTCCCCTCTCCTGCGAGAAGGCAGGTCCCCACTCTAACACTCCACTCACACTCATGGAAAAGGAAGTCTAAAGAAGGCCAGCTTAGGGCAGTGTCTGGTCCCCCATCTAGCCCACAAACTAGAAAATCACCTGAAAATAGACACACACACATGTGCACACACTAAGCCTCCTCTCCTTTCCTCTAGAGTCATTAAATTGCAGCATGGAGAGAAGGCAAGGGAGATCACAATTCCCCAGCACTGGGGCAGGTGGAGACATGTCACATGTACTTTCTGAGGGCCCAAAGAATCACATGAGTTGGGCTGCACAGCAGTGAGCAAGAGCAGGGGCTGGTGGGTCCTGAAAGACCTTAAGGAGCTCACAGCACAGGGGGACAGACTACTGACAAATGAGTGAACAAACCTACAGGGTACATCCAGGTTCTAATGAGGATAGAAAAGAACATATGGGATGGGGTCAGCAGGGAGCTAGGATGAGCTCTGAGCAGGGGGACAGCAAACACAAGACACTGAGGACAAGAGAAAGAACCATGAAAAGAATGAGGCTGGAATGTAAGGTGTCCTTCCTCACAGGCCCACAGTCTCTCCCAATTCTATCACAGGACAAACCTCACCAGCTGGATTCTGTAGCTTGTGTCCATCTCCCCTACCACACTTAAGTTCTGAGGAGCCAGGTGAGGGCCAGTTTCTCTCCCTGTTGCCAGTGCCCAACACCGGGTAGGGCTTACAGGAGGCCCTAAGGTTAAAACATCTTCACTCCTCAATCAGACCTTGGTCAAAGCCTTCATGGACAAGCTGAGCACCCATGAGGTGGTGGCTGAGCCTGCTCACCTGTCTTGCAGAGTTGCGGAAAAAACTCAGGACAATGTACATAAACCCAGTTAACCCAGCCTGCAGAACATAGCAGTTCAATAGGTGGCAGTTATTGTTACCAATAAAAATCACTGAACATTTTGAGAAATAAGGCATAAGTTACTGAATGAATAAATGAGTACAGGAAGAAGTGGGTGAACAAGAAGAGTGAATGAATGAGAAATGAAGTAACTGGGTGAATAGGAATGAATATGTGGATAAGAACGGGAGGGGTGAGGAAGGAGATGAGGGAGCAGAGTGGGTGTGGGCCCCCAGAATGGAAATGAGTGAAGGAGGGCAGGTCCAGGCATCTCAAAACCCCAGCCCCACTCACATACTGATTGTCCTCGATCTCCTGCAGGGCCTTTATCTCCCGCAAGGCCTGGTTGGGGATGCCATCCTCCAGCCGCCTCAGAGCCACCTTCTTGAGAGCAACGATCTCTCCAGTCTATGAGGGGCAGTACACAGACCCTGCTACCCTATCCCTGGCTGGGAAAGGGAAGACAGGACAAGAAAAGTGCCATCTGGTGGGACTCAGAAGCCTGAGGCCCTCATGGGGGCGGAAAGCGAACCTCGGCCCCGTTCAAGAAGAAAATCAAGGCCAGCAGTCGCAGCGCCGGGCAAATAGCTCAGAAGCATCCACGCCACGCCTCTAGGGGAACTCGTGGTATGACCACTGTACCATTTCTGGTGGTAGGCAGCTGGCCGCCAACCTGGACGCCCCCCACCCCATCCCTTAAAGGGGTAAAAGTGAAAACGGGTACATCTCATAGACAGACATGAATGGAGCCCAAAGGAGGAAGACCTAGGCTCCCCTCGCGGACCTGGCTCACCTCTACGTGCTTGGCCTTGAAGACGATGCCATGTGCGCCCTCCCCGATGCGGCCCAGGATGCAATACTGGTCCATTACCCACCCCGCCTCCCGCGCCGGGACGCGGCTGCCTAGCAACAAGACAGCCTCTGAGAGCCGATACCAGGTCGCAAAGTACAACTGGCCAAGGCGTGCAGGCTTCGTCTGCGCCTTCCCTTAGGTCCCCGCCACCAGTCTGCAGGCGGCTTCATTTGGCTGAAGTCATCTGTGAGCAGACAACCACAGCCCGACCAGGAGCAATGGTAGTCACTGGCCCTTCTCTGCACCGCCCTGACGTCACGTAACGAGCTACGATAGTGCACGTAGCGGGGCGGGGCTGCGCAGCCAGGGGCGGGGCCGCGCTTCCGGGAAGGCGTCCAAGGTGACACGAGCCGAGCCGGCTCTTCCCTGGCGAGGCCAGACTCCCCAGCCATACCATCAAAGGTTGTTGACAACACAAGTAGCTCTTAATGTCTGAAAAGATGCTCAGTTTCACGCACAAGATAAATGTAAAATAATGTGCAATTTTTCCGATGGCTAAACATTCCAGATCTAACACCATTGTCCAAGCAATAGGAAAGCAGGAGCTTTCATAAATTGCTGGTGGAAGTGGAATTTGGCAATGCTGATCAATTGCAAATGCATGTCCTCTTAAACTCAGCAATCCCATTTCTAAAAATTCCCCGAACGAATATATTGTACATATGTGAAACGATAGGTACAAAATTATTAACTGAAGCATTGTTTAAATAGCAAAATACAGATGTCTATCACTAGAAGTCTGACTAACTTGTGATACCTCTATCAAATGAAATACTAAGCAGCCTTAAAAATGAGCGAAGACACTTTTATGTATAGTAATAGGAATACTTCTAAGATATAATGTTAAGTTAAGGCATGATGCAAAACAGAACATATAGAAGTGCCACTCCCTTGTAAAAAGAAAAGCAGAAAAGAATATTAAAAATGCTGTTTGTGCATTATAAGATATCTGGAAAGATATGAAAGATATGATTGTGGTTACCTGGTAGAGAAGAGACAAGAACTGAGAAAAGGGTAAGAGGCTGACTTTGCACTGGGTCACTTTGTATTCTTAGAGTTTTGAACCATATAATTTATTAATTCTTTAAAAAATTAAATATTTTCTGGTTCATAAATTCCACTCTTAACAATTGCATAAGAACGCCTAATGTCCATACAAAGATATTCACCCTGTTTGCTGATAGCAGGGGCCAGGAAATAACCCAAATATATTTGGCAACTTTGGGAATCAAATTATCTTCCCTCTCCAGGCTTTGTTGTTGTTGCTTTTTGTTGCTGTTTGTTTGGTATATCTTCTGATCTAATTGTTAAATGACTGTTTTCTTTAGCTTATGTAGCCTCTGAAACCTCTGTTCAATTAGCTTAGTTGTCAGCTAATAATTGGAGAGAGGTTTCCCAGTCTTTGACAAGCGACTCTGTGTGTGTGTGTGTGTGTGTGTGTGTGTGTGTGTGTGTGTGTGTGTGTGTGTGTTTAGGTCTACTTTGAACACTCAGCTGGGCAGTTGACAACTCTACCTTCGCTTTCAATTCTTGCTGGTGCAGAGCCTCAAGTTTCAGCCTCGTCAAATCTTTCCTGAACACATGCACAGCTCTGGGCATGTACACATCCCTTCATAGGTCTAGATTTCCAGCAATATGACAGAGCTTTTCAAAGCCCTATGAGCATCTTATTCCTCAACTTTTTCTTTGAAGCTTCTTGGTCAGCCTATTATTTTCCCCACTGTCATCCTCTCCATCACATAGCCACAAAGTTAATTAATTACCTCTAATATTTTTAACAAATATCCTAGGGTAAAGACTTTGCACTGGGTGAGTTATGAGTCAGCTGAAATAGAGAAAGCCTAATGAGTGAGGTGTCTAGACAGGCCAAATAATGACCATGCTCTGGGAGGAGATGTGGAAGGATCTCTAATACAGTCACAGAGTATTATGGCCCCTCCATTAGCTGTCATGCTCCTTATTTTCATAAAGATTGAGGACTGTTCATTTTAAAGGTTACTATGGGGGTTAGAGAATAGGAACTGGGAATGAGGCAAGTGAAGACATCACAAACATTGCAATTCTTACTGAGATCCCATTGTTTTTCTTGAATAAAGACTCTCTGCATTACTATACATTTCTGTTTAATCTAGAGTTTTGGAATTGTTGATCCTGTCCATTTTTGCCAGTTTTCTTATTGCTTTTATGTTAGAGGGAATTTTCAGAGGTTTAGTCTGCCAAGTTTGCTAATGTTTTTCTCTCCATTCTACTTTTTTAAAAAATAGTCTTCTTATTTTTCAATATTATTCCAGGTGTAAACCAGGTGTACAATGTGGTGATTAGACATTTATATAACTTATAAAATGATTACTCTGCTAAATCTAGTACCCATCTGATATCATACATATTTATTACAGTATGATTGACTTATGTTATACTTTACATCCCCATGACTATTTTGTAACTACCAACTGTATTCCTTAATACCTTCCCATTTTTCACCCATTTCCCCAACCCTCCTCCCATCTGGCAACCATCAAAATGTTCTCTGTATCTTTAAGTTTGTTTCTGTTTTGTTTATTTGTTTTGTTCTTTAGATTCCACATGTAAGTGAAATCTTATGGCGTTTGACTTTCTCTGTCTTACCTCACTCAGCACAATACCCTCTAGGTCTATCCATGTTGTTGCAGATGGTAAGTTTTCATTCTTTTTTATGGCTAAATAATATTCCACCAGTTTTTTATTTGTTCATCAATTAATAGATACCCAGCTTGCCTCTATATCATGACTATTGTAAATAATGCTAAGTGAACATATGGATTCATGTCCCTTTGAAGTAGTATTTTGGGTCTGTTTGGATAAATACCCAGAAGTGGGATTACTGGGTTCTTCTTTGTTTTTTGTCATAACCTTTGTTTTGACATCTATTTTCTTTGGTATAGGTATTGCTACCCTAGCTTTTTTCTTTTCCATTTTCATGAAATACCTTTTTCTAGCCCATTACTATCACTTTGTGTATGTCTTTTGATCTGAAATGAGTCTCTTGTAGGCAGCACATGTTAAGAGTCTTGTTTTCTTATTCATTCTGCTACCCTCTGTCTTTTGATTGAAGCATTTAATTCATTTACATTTAAAGTAATTCTTGATAGATATGTAGTTATTGCATTTTGTTATTCATAATGTTAATCTTTTTTTTTCTTTCTCTTCTTGAAGAAGTTCCTTTAACATTTCTTGTAACACTAGTTTGGTGGTGATGAACTCTTTTAGCTTTTTCTTGTCTGGGAAGCTCTTTATCTATTCTTCAACTCTTAATGCTACCTTTGCTGGATAGGATAATCTTGGTCATATGCCTTTGCTTTGCATCACTTTGAATATTTCATGCCAATCTTTTCTGGCCTGCAAAGCTTCTTTTGAGAAATCAGCTGATAGTCTTATGAGAGCTCCCTTGTAGGTAACTAGATACTTTTCTCTTGCTGCTTTTAATATTCTGTCTTTAAACTTTGGCATTTTAATTATGATGTGGATTAGTGTAGGCCTCTTTGGGTTCATCTTGTTTGGGATTATCTGCATTTCCTGGGCTTGTATGACTATTTTATTGCCAGGTTAAAGAAGTTGTCTATCATTTTTTCAAATAGGTTTTCAATTCCTTGTTCTCTCTTCTCCTTCTGGTATCCCTATGATGCAAATGTTGGTATGCTTGATGCTATCCCATAGATCCCTTAAACTATCCTCATTTTTTTTCTTTTTTCTTTTTGCTGATTAGGTGTTTTTTGTTACCTTATCTTCTGATTCTGAAGCCCACCATCAGGTGAGCCTGCCCCAGGACCTTCTGGGAGGGTCCCCACCAACGGCCAAGGTCAGCCTCAGTCTGTGCCCTGCCTGAAGCCAACTGGCAAGAGTCACCAAGCAATTCTCAGATGGCTGCCACCCACACTGGGCTTGTTGGTGCCTATGAGAGGCAAAACCTTAAACCTAGGTTGGCTGCTGCTAGTGCTGGGCTTGGGGCTGCTCAGCAAGAGGTATGAGACATACTGAGGCCAGATGCTTCCTGTTTGGGTTTTGTAAACCTTTGAGAAATTTTAGGAAAGTCCAGAGCATGAGTGAAGACAGGCCATTTGTATAGAAAAGCCACTAGAAGTGGCCTGACCCACCCAAAAGTTGAATGGGTCAGGGTCTCAGGGAATAACCAGGGCAGGGCCACCAGTGTTAGCAAGGTTGCTGAAGACTCAGGTATGGAGTCTACATGCTGGGATAGGGCAGGGCTCAAAAAAGAAATGATGGATTCTGCTAGCACCTCTGTCTGGGATAAAGTTGCCTCTTGAGCTCTCACCCTGAAAGTAGACAACTCAGTTGCTTTCTGTATGTCCCTGGTGCCTTTCAAGCTGCTGCCCCAACGCTGGAGCTCAGAGCAAATGGGTCAATCAGCAAGTAAGTCCAGGTGCACGCTCCTTAAGAGAAATGTCTGTGACTCCAGCCACCTTCTGTGTCACTCAGCCACAATCTCTGCTGGTTTTCACAGCCAGAAGTTGTAGGGACTTCTCTTCTTGGCACTGGAATTCTGGGCTAGGGAGCCCCATATGGAACTCTTCTGGGGGGACTTCCACAGCTGAGTTATCTACCTCCTGATTCTCAACTGCTTCACACAGGAGCGGGATCAGCCTGTGCTGCATTTTTGCTCCTCCTGCCAGTGTTGAAATGGCCTCTTCTGTATGTCCCCAGTTGTAGGGCTTCTGTTCAGCTAGACTTCAGGTGATTCCCAATGATGGCTATTCTGTAGTTTAGTTGTAATTTTGATGTGGTTGTTCAAGGATGCAAGCATAGTGTTTACCTACTCTGCTGTCTTGACTAGAAGCCTCCAATCTACACTTTACTCTTATTTATATTTCATTGCACATAGGTTCTCATGGTCAATCTAGGTGCAGTGTGAATTTCCCAAAATAGAGTACTATAACATCCTCTAACCAAAATGTCCTACAATAGTGGACTGATTGGAATGGCTAAAGTCCAACAATATGTCAGTTTTAAAGGTTCATTTGCAGTTTGTTTCTCCCCCCACCCATTCTTTTTACCATCCAAAGTGCGTTTATTGAAAACAAACAGTACATACAAGTAAGCAAAAAGTCATGACATTCCCATAATCATGTCCACCTGGGGACAGCCCCTGCTAGGTTCTCCCTCTCTCTCTCCTGTAGTATATATTTATATACTTATTCTCAAAATATATTTACATATTTATTCAATAAATTTGAGCTCATACTCTAATAGTGTTTGGTGCTTATCATAAATCCTAATTTCAATATGAAACATTTGAAAAATTAGTAAATTCATCAATTAAGATATAAATTTTAACACATACATACAGTAAGAAGGAAGGCTTCTTTCTACAGCCAACATGGCCAGTGTCCAGTGGTTCTTTGTTGTTAGAGGTGGCTTGTGTGAACATGAAAGAACGTGAGTATATAACAAACCTCATGTCCTGATGCAAATTTGAATCCTCAGGCTGAAGTAATAGCAGAAGAATCAACATAGAAAAACGTCAGCATTAGGCCTCTGCCTTCCCTCACTCAGCCTCCAGCTTGATGCTTCAAAAACCTCTTTGCTTATCTGTTCTTTTCTAGCTCTGCTGACAATTTGGTTCCCAGTGATGCAATCAGTTCAGGTGCCTTAGATTTATTCAATACCTTTTTGTCCTTCAGCAGTAATATCAATAGATCTGGACTTCATTTTTGCTTACTTCATATTGCTTTCCTCACTCTTCTCCTTATATTTATTACATGAATGTGGGCAAGGGATTCTCTTTATGCCTTAGCACCTATATTGATGAGTACTAACCATCTCACATAGCTGCTGTGGGAATTTAGTGGAATAATGCATGGAACACTCTGACTAATGCTCAACAGTGAGTTCTCTCTCAGGAACTAGTAGGACTCATCTAATCATAGGAAGCTCTTCGAAACCCTGTTATCCATGTATTCATTTTCTCAAGTGACTTCAAGCCCAGTGGCTTGGATGGAGTGGGGGCAAACAAAGGAGAAACAAAATATAAACCCTCCTGTCTAGTTACTCAAAATGATATCTGCTGACCAGAAGCATTGGCCTTCCCTGGGAGTTTGTTGCAATGCAGAGGTTCAGCAGCACCCCAGACCGACTGAGTCTGCATTTTTAATAAGGTCCTAGGATGACTCAAATGCATATTAAAGGTCAAGAAGGACCATTCTATAAATTCTTCTTTGTGAAAAGGAGAAATGTCTACTCCAGCACCTGTTGTTCCTTAAGCTTAAGGAAGAGGCAACAGCTTTTATAAAGGACCTTTGTGAGGATTAAATATATTATCAGCCAGTGTTTTAAAATACAACTGATAGTTAATTTTTCTGGTCCCCTCCACAGCTGCTCATCTCCCCAAATTCAGTATTTTCTCAACTACTGAAACTGAATCAGTAGCTTTCCACCACTCTTAGAATCCATCAAGTAATAAACCAATAAACCTCTATGAGAGGGAGAGAGTAAAAAAATGATGGAATTAAGTTCATTTAGCCAACCACAGGAAATAGATTCTTGGTGAAGATATGCTTGGAAAGTATCTTTTCAGTTAGCTCTCAATCACTATCAATCTTCCTCTCTCTGTCTCGCTCACATATATTTTTTTCCCTTTCTTTCTCTTCCATCTCTTTATTGCTCCATCATGCTTTTGGAAAATTTGCCATGATTCTTAAAATAATAATCTCAAATACTCAATAGATATTCATTGATTCACAAATATTTCACAAATTCTGTCATTTTTTTAATGAAAATAACATGAATTTATGAGTGTCTACTTTTTTATATTATTTGTAATCAATTATTCATTTATCATTGTTTATGGTGTGGTACAGGGATATAATTTTTCTACATGGAAAGTCAATATTCTTGATGAAAGTTAATATATAATGCATTCTTTATTGCATAGTAAGTCATACAGATGCAATTTTTAATTATAATGTATCTTTGAATTAATTAATTGCTCTTGGTCATGCTGGAACAAAATATAAAAAAATAGACACCAAATGCTCACTTACTTGGAGGAAAAAAGGAAATATTTGGAAGGACTTTGTAAACCTTAGGTATTTTTTTCTGTGTCAGACAGTGGCTCCCCCAATAGTCTGAGATTTGAGAAGAAAGCTTGATCTCCTGATGCTAGTACTTTTAGTGATGTCATACATTTTGTTTTTTCAGCTTCATCACCAGTAGAAACAGAGAGACCAGAAAGAAAACTTGTATCAGCTATGAAATTTACTTCCAATCAACTAGCCATTCTAAGTCATGTGTTTGAAAAGAATCTTTTCTGTTATCGTCCCAACGAAGAACTGTCTGAGTGGTGAAGGTAAAATGTGTGTGGATTTCATGCTCCTTTAGAAAAGTCCCTGACATTTATGGTTGTAGTAGCCACGTGTCACTATGGGTCCACTCAAGAGATGAAAACTATATAGTACTTGAAAAGAAAAAGTTTAGCATAAATAATTATTAACTATAACAGGGGCTAGGAGTAATGAGAGTTGGCTAGTAATTAGTAGAGTGAAATAAAAGAATATAGGAATAACAGATATAAGGAGCAACCACTACCCTAGGGCTGAGATAGAGTTCCCTGGTAGAGGTCTTCTCAGAGAGAGGGTCTGGCTGTAGCCCACTGAATGGCAGGGAAGTCACTGGGGGTACTGTGATGATAAAATATGCCAGAATTCTGCCCTTTGGAGTTTGCCATAAATCCTCCCTCTAGATACTAGGGAGAAGCTGTCTCTGGAAGGTATTTCACCAGAAAGACCTTTCTTTAAAACTGTTGAAGATGGTGCAGAAGGAAGACGTGGGTTATGGTGCCTCTGGATTCAATGCACTGCAGGAGCCAGATCCTAAAGAAGCTACCGCACCATATGAGCTGGACACTGGAGAAGCTGCCTATGCTGCAGGAGCTGTGTATGCTAGTACTGGAGAAGCTGCCAGCACTCCAAGGGCCTTAGAAGCAAGCACACTTGAAGCAGGTGGGAAAACCTTTCCTCCTTTCATGTGTCTCCGGCGCCCTCTACTGACAAAGATTACTACCATCACACCTACGTCAAAGGAAAAACAAAGAGGCAGGTCCATTGTCCAGAGCAGACAATGAAAGTGAATTTGGAACCACGCAACGAACTGATAATTGGCAGGAACCCTGTGGCTAGAGAATGTAACAGAGTGGCTTGATTCCAAAGAATTGAATACAATAAAAATAAGTGTGTTATTACTCTTTTACATTTCCCGTCTTTTATACCAACAGGTATATGTATTTAAGTGTACACATAACACATCATATGAGATAAAATAGTTAGATAGACATTTTAAACAATTAGGATATTTACATATGGATACAGAATATTATTTATATAATATTATTCATGTAATGTAACTCATTTTCTTTTCTGAATAAGAAAAATTAATTTCACAGCTATTAACTGATTTGCCTAGAGTCCTGCAGCTGGCTGGAAAAGTAGTAATTAAAATCTTGGTTTTCAGAATTTTTTCTTGTGACCTTATTATCATCCATCCACTCATATCTAAAGGTGATGAGCAGCCAGGAGCAGGGAGGAAATGTATTTCTAGCTGAGGGACTAGAGAGAAAGTTCAAGGATGAAGGTGGTAGAATTAATTTACATTTGATGGAAGACCTTCCATGTAATGAGAATGATTTGAATAAAGAGTCAAGGTGTCGGGGTACAGGGTCCCAAGGTGGGCTAGAAGGTGAGGGATACATCAAATAGTCATGTTCCAGAACAAAATAGATATGTGTGTAAAGAATGGGAGGAAACTAAGAAAGATGGAGCTAGTTCCCTAAGGCTGTGGCTTAGATGGAAGGAATGTGCTCTTCTTGCTTTGCAGTTGTAGGGGAGGCAAAACCACCTCTATCCATCTTGTGTTTTCAGCTAAGATTCTTTAACAAGACAAATTAGCAAGAGAAAAACAGTTAATATATGAAAAGATCCTCAACATCGCTTGCTATTAGAAAAATGCAAATCAAAATCACAATGAGATACCATCTCACACCTGTTAGAATAGCTATAATCACCAGGACAAGTAATAACAAAGGTTGGAGAGGATGCGGAGAAAAAGGAACCCTCATACACTGCTGGTGGGACTGAATATTCATACAGCCACTATGGAAAACAGTATGAAGTTTTCTCAAAAAACTAGGAATTGATCTACATGTAATCCAGCAATCCCTTTTCTGGGTATTTACCCCAAAGTCTGGAAAACCCATATCTGAAAAGATATTTGCACACCGATGTTCATAGCAGCATTATTCACAGTGGCCAGAACATGGAAGCAACCAAAGTGTCCTACGATAGATGATTGGATAAAGAAGCGGTGGTACATATATACAATGGAATATTACTCAGCCATAAGAAGAGATGAAATACTGCAATTTGCGACAACCTGTATGGACCTCAAAATAATCATGCTAAGAGAAAGAAGCCAGACGGAAAAAGTAGAAAATCACATGATATCACTTAAATGTGGGATATAAACCTAAAAGCAACAAATGAACAGGACAAATAAACAGAGACTCATGGACATGGACTATAGACTAATGGTTACAGAGGGTAGGGGGTAGCGGAGGAGGGAGAAGGTAGAAGAGGAAAAGGGGGTCAAATATAGTGGGTTAGGAGGAGAGTGAAGTGGGTATAGGGGATCAAATATATGGCAGCTGAAGGAAACTGGACTTTGGGTGGTAAACACACAATAGAATCTACAGATGTCACATGATAATTTACACCTGAAAATTATATAACTGTATTAACCAATGTTACCCCAATATACTTAATTTAAAAAAAAAAGTTTATTAACTCATGCAGTGAATGTCATATGAAAGAAATCTCAACAAGAAAAGTAACTAAAAGCAGTGGCTTAGAACGACAGCTTATATAACATCATCAACAAAGAACACTATCTTTTTAGAGAAATGGCAGGGCAAAGGAAGAAGCTTTAGGCTTCCAAAGGCAGCAAACTGAGGGAAGATAAACATACTGGATGGAACCAAGGGAGAAGATTTATTTGCAGAGCCCTCTGGTGCCATTTTTGGGCTGATAAGAGTCTGTCTCCAGAAAAAGAGAATTTCTTTCCTGCCTTTAGGCAAAGGGGGAGATATTTCTGGATTTTCACTTCTTAAATGCCTTCAGCTCAAAATAATTTTTATGTCATATGCATATTTTGGGATTACATACTCTGATTTCCTTCAGCCTTATTGGAATTGTTACTTTATTTTTCACTTTCCACCTCAAAGTTGCCTCCAATCAGTAATAACCCTAGTATAGGACTAAGATAACTTTTTTACTTGATGAAAATGGAAATGGTGGAAATAGAAACAAGTGAGCAAACCCTTAAGATCTGGTTTCCAAATAAAAAAGCCAGACTCCCACTAAAGGCATGTAAGAGGTTATGCTGTTGGGAGGCAGTGGTACCCTTGAGAAAGGCCTGCCTCAGCTAGGGGTGCAGAGTACCTGGGCTGAAGCCACTTGAAGCTTCTGGCAGAGTTGGGAGACCCTCAACAGAACCTGAACACCATCACGTAGGGCCAGGAAAACAGTATGGTAGTTTCTTTAAAAATTGAACATAGAATTACCATGTGATGCAGTAATAATTTTATTTATATATGCAAAAGAATTAAAAGCTGGCATTTGAAGAGGTATTTGTATACACATATTCATAGCAGCATTATTCATGATAACCAGGGGCTGGAAGAAACCAAAGTATTCATGGACAGATGAATGAATGAATAAAAGTTAGTATACATGCAATTTCATTTAGCCTTAAGAATATGGGAATTTTGATACATGTTACAATACAGATGAACCTTGAGGACATCATGTTCAGTGACTGTCAAAGGTTTAGAAAGGTTAAACTACACTGTAGTATTGCTGCCTCAGCATCCATTTTGTGCGGCCAAGCAAACAGCAAGAGCCTTGAACTGACAATAGGCCCTCCTTTGAGCCATTCTTAAACAGCCTACAGAGTCACAAGTATGGGTAAGCTCTTGATGTGACTTCCCTCATGTCCCTGTGAGCAACAGTCTCCCTTACCTCAAAGAGCCTTCCCTGTGTACACCTTTTAGAAATGATCCTTGTGGAGCTTACCAAAAACGTGCTCTTTCTGGTTTGAATTGACCAATCTGGCCCTAGACTGGGAACCCCAAAGCACTCCACCCATGAACCCTAAAAAAGAAGGCATGTGTCCCAGCTCTGACTGCACCCTGCCTTGACCTCCTTGCATGGCCCCTTACTTCCTTCAAGGCCCATGAGTAATAAACTTCTCTACAGTATACCAATCCCCTGTGGCCTTTTGTTTAGCTGTGGCTCACCATCCCACATACTGGGGCTCCATTTAATAAATGTTAATTTAACAAAGTCACAACAGTGAAATAAGATTCCACTTATATGAGGTCCCTAGAGTAGTCAAATCTATAAAAATGTAAAGTAGAATGGTGGGTGCCAAAGTCTGGGAGGAGGGAGATGGGGAGTTAATATTTAGTGGGTACAAAATCTCAGTTTTGCAAGATGAAAATTCTAGAGATGGAGGGTGGTCACGGCTGCACAACAATGCATTGTACTTAATGCCCCTGAACGGTACACATAATAATGGTTCAAATGGTAAATCTCACGTTATATTTCACCACGATAAAATTATTTTCTTTGGCATGATAGTCATGCCAGTCCCCAGTTATGGATATAAGGCCACAATTTTACAGAGCCCTTGGAGTTATGGATGGCAAATGTCTGTTCCCATTATGGCTTGCCTTTCCCTTTATAGTGAGTGCTTTTTTGTTTGTGTAAGAACTCTGTCTACTCCAAGGTTTGTAAAAAGGCAACATGAGAATTGAGAGGTGGATCTTGCCCCAGACTGAAGTCAATACACAACCAGGTGGTTTTAAGGTTTGGCTACATCAGGGCTATATTTTCTGCTCTGAAATGTTCTCATTCTCTAAAAACTTAAGTTATGAGTATTCTAATATCATAATTTTGTGGCCAAATATCTAAATCCTTCTGCAATTTAATCTTTGACCCTACTCTAGTGACTAGGTGTTTTACAGTTCAAACTTTGACTCTACCTGACAAACTGCACTCCTGCATTGTCCGTTTCACTACAAAACTTGTTTTGCCAGTTTATTTTGCAGGCTCTAAGGGAAATTGAAGCTTTGGCCCAATGCCTTGTTTCTACCCTCCATCCCTGTTTTAGGACCCCAAATGTTGGCCATGTAATCTATCCTTAGGCAAGTTCCCAGACAAAGATGGGGTGAGAACTGGTTTTCTCTTCACTAAGGAAATAGTTTACAATCTGCAAAATGTCCAAACCACATCTCCCTTCTGGGAAGTCTACCTATGCACCTGGGAAGCTAGCAACTCTCCAGGTGTTCTGGGTCATGGTTGCCTCTTCCAGACTGGTAGGAAAGAAGCAGATCCAAGCCAAAGGTTGTTAACCATTTCCAAGAGTAATTTGGGAAAAAGATGAGAGGAGGACTTAAACATTTGTCTATAAATGCAGGAGCCTTAGTCCCCCTCTATTTGTTGCCATGGAAATGTAGGGAGGGCACCATCCCTGGGCCTGAGTTGTAACCCCAGCAGTGCTCACAGCTATGAGGGTTGCTAACAGTTTTAGTGCCCACCATCAGGGCTCCCATCTAGAGTTGTGTTGCCTGGTAGAAATACAATTTGAGTCGCATATGTAATTTAAAAATTTATAGTAATCACATTAAAATAGTAAAAATAAATAGGTGATATTGATTTAATAATATATTTTATTTTACCCAATATGTCAAAAATGTTATCATTTTGACCATTGAGCTATTTCATATTGTTTTTCCTGCTGAGTCTTTAAAAGGCAGTGTGTGTTTTGCATTCACAGCACATCTCAGTTCAGACTTGCTATGTTCAGGTGCCCAATGCCACTGTATTGGATATAAATGCCCTCACAGCCTGTTTCAGAGGAGGAAACAGAGTAACAGTTAATGGCCAAGGCTGCACCTTCCATTGGGTCGGGGCCTGACCTCTGCTCATGAAGAAATGGGGGTGAGGGTGGTAGTGAGGACCAATGAACATAGGGATAGGGCTTGGCCCAAAGCAATGAGCTCTGGACTTGTCCTTCTTTGGCCTTGCCCTGTCAGCCATCTGGTCTCTGTTTTGATACATACTTTCCTACACCTTTTGAGTTTCTCTCATTCTAAAACAAGCCCATCTTTGTGTGCAGCTCCTTCCATTCCTCTGCAAACCTCCCCAGGGGTCATAATATACTGGCTTTCCTCATTTCCGCACATCCCATTCATCTTTCTCTTTTCTGCAAAAAGCTTCACTCTCACTTTTCTCCTGGAAGTGCAGTTAGGTCTTCTCAAACATAGAGTTAGGTCTTAAATGTGACCTGAGAGGCAAGAAGCAAAGCGAGAGATTTCCAGTGTGGAAGAGGTGGTTGGTCCATGTTGTTAACTGAAAAATAAAAGGCCAAAGTGAGAGGCAACCAGCATTTATGTGAGATTAAAAGAGTAGCTATTCAGAAAACACTGATTCAGGAAGAAGCCCAGTGTTCTGATTAGAAGACAAAGGCAAAAGGTATTTATGAGAGAGGAAAAGGGAACAATTATATCAATAAAAGGAAGGCATTTCTATTGGTACAGATAAGCTAATACAGTGACACTAACTCTAAATGATGTTTTTAATTTTTACTCCGGTAGTCATCAGTCTGGTAGTCATATCTGCATTTTTATTATCCTTGAAAACAGGACATGATATTGATTTAGGCTCAGTCCAAAGGTTATTTTGCCCTGTTTTAATATTCCAAAGTTTTATAAGACATGCAAGGCAGTTCCTCTGGGATGGCAGCTCCAGCTCCATTTTAAAGTGACTCTACTTTTTTTATGAGGTAAAGTGGTGAGAAGTTACGTTGAATCATTTTGGTGTTGTTTGGGGTCTTTGTGGGGTTGTTGTAGGGTCATGTGGGATGGGGTAAGCCACTGGGTTGGTTGTAGGGTTGTATGGGGCCACATGAGGTTGCATGGGTCATTGAGGGGTGAGATAGTGTTATATAGAATGGTATGGGGTTTTGTGTGATCATTGTAGGGTGATTACGGGGTTATGTGAGGCCATGTGGGATTACTGTAGTGTTACCCAAAATGGAGTCACTTTTACTAAGTCCCACCGAGACTTACTACATAATGAATTGCAGTTTCGGCCCCTCCCAGGAGTGGAATTTTAAATTAATCAGTCTGGAGCTTCTTGATCAACACCAGCAGATAATCTGCCTGATAAGATTCCCCTGCCATTCCCTAGGGGAGGGTGAACTTGCCTGAAATAATCCACTCTTTAACTCTCTTGTCCCACCTCTTTCTACCTATAAAGACCTTTCATTTTGTACACCTCCTCTGAGCACTCTTCTACTTACTACATGGGATGTTGTCCTGATTCATAAATTGTTCAGTTAGAACTTTAAATTTATTTGATTGAATTTTTGATCTTTAACACCTTAAACTTAGAGTTAGGTCCTAAATGTGACTCTGGGAGGCAAGGAACAAAGCTAGAGGTTTCAAGGGTGGAAGAGGTGGTGGTGGTCAGTCATTGGTGATGGTGTGGGCTGGTGTAGAGTCATGTTTACATATTGGTATAAAAACAAAGCCTGCAGAGAATTTTTATAAGAATTTATCTGAGCCAAACTGACAACATGCCAGGAAGCAAGATCTCAAATGCTCTGGAGAATGATCATTTTGCAGTTCTTTTTATATATCTGGAATTAAGGCAGGAACTGAAAAAGATTACATGAAGGTAGGAGAAAGCAAGGCCAGAAACCTCTATGATTGAATTATAGAATAGTCAACAAGATTATGTGCTCGCTTGGGGACGATTACTACTTCAGAGGGTTCTGAAAAAGAGGCTTACTTCTGTCATTTCAAAGGTATATTAACCTATATGCACAAGAACAATGGACAGGGCTTGCTTAAAGCAAAGATAAATCTTTTATAGACCTGGGGGCATGACTATCCCCCCGGACCTGCCCAGCTAAGAATTTACAATCAGATCACCCTATAGGTTACTTTCAGTCATTGAACTTGTCTGATTTTTACATAGTCCTTTTTTGTTCACATATGTTTAGATAACGTCTGAAAATTTCATCATACCACGTTATTTTTCTTATTCATAAATTTTGTAACAGAGATAACATGAATTTGATTAATAAACTCAGGAAAAATAAAATTATTTCTCTGCATTATATTCAATATTGATAACTCTAAAGACATACCTATTTTAATTAAACTAACAAACTTAAACTCCTATTTATTAAAGATTAACCTTAGATCGTATGAACTTGAAAAGCCTTTGGGTTAGTCTGCACATTTCTGAGTTTTAGAATACCCAATCCTTACTAGTGTTTGCCTCAAACCAATTAATTTTAACTTATTAAATTAATTTTAAACTATCAAAGGTAGAAAAATATCTCACATTTACAATATATATAGGTGTTGTGGCCAATGTTGAATAGACCAAACCAAGTATGCTCCCAAAGGCTATTTATTAGCCCGTAGCTGCCCTTGCTAGGAGCAGCCCCAAACAAGAATCATGTCCAGCTTAGATACAATTGATTGTTTCTCATGTCATGGGAGCGAGCAGGATCACACAAGCTAAAATTGGCAGTTAGGGTATAAGCTCATTGTTACATTGTAACAAATTTCATGATTAACAGGAGGCGGTTAAGGGTTCCAGGAACTACACCTTTTTGTTTTAGTTAAACATTACTAGTTTTCAGGTTTTTAAATTAACTCTTACCTTATGTCTAGTTTTCAGGTTTTTAAATTAACTCTTACCTGATCACATTTCAGCAGGCTGTCACATTCTCCACTGGTTTTCAGGCATATATCAAATCTTTGATTTTCTATAAACTGGGGGTAACTGAGGTACCCATGTTACTTTAGTAGATGATACCACAATTTAACAGCCTGGACTCTCTGCTTAATATAATTTATAAGGTAATTCAATACACATGGACCAAACATCAGGCCTAGAAAAGCTAATATTAAAGGTCCAGCGATAGATGACAATGTTAACCAAGAGGCTGCATTAAATAAACCTTCATACCGTGACTGACCTTGTCGTAGTTGTTCTTCTCTCTCCTTAACTCTTTGTCTTACTAGGCTAGACTATCTCTAATTATGCCAGAGTGGTTGGCATAAAAACATCAAGTTTCTCCTAAGGCTACAAATACGCCACCTTGTTTTAGAAGTAACAAGTCTAAGCCCCTTCTATTCTGTAGTACAACTTTAGCCAATGATTCTAAGGACTTCTCTAAGGGATTAACAGACTTTTTTTAGGGTAAGCAGATCTTTATTTACCTGATGGCTTAAGGCCTTAAAGTTGGAGTTTTCAGTTACTAGGGTGGCTGTTCTTACTGCTGCCGACCCTGTGACTCTGAGCCCCACTAGGAGTGGTACTAGGATGGGGGCTCTCTTTCTTCTTGTCCCTTTCCATGTTACTTGTAAATGTTCCCATCCCCCTTCTCCAGAATAGAAATACACTTGTGGCATCCCATGTACCAACACACAAAACCCTGTTCTATTATTCCAATAGTGTAGACTTATGCAAGGGGTTAACCCGGTGTCTCAGGCAAACCAAGTCCCATTAATTGCTGGAGTGCCCCTCAACCTTAACAGTATTAATACAATTTTTATAATATTGTGAGTTATTTACAGCATAGCTAGGGGTATGCAAGCAAGTACTCTGCCCCGAGGGTTAACTTTGGGGAAATTCCCCATGGGCAAACAGTAGCATTGGGGCTAGTGACATTCTGAATATTATTACCATTATTTCTTAAAATGGCTACAGTGCCAAGTCCTACATTTAAATAAGGGTGGGGGGCTGGGTTAAGACAAAGCCAACAATCACCTGTTACATTAGGGTTACTAGAATTAGCAAAAGAATAGACTGCATTTAACATATTTAAAAGAGAGGCCTGTGGCATTGGAAAACTTTGTCTTAGTTTCCGGATTGGTGTGGGAACAGACACACTCTGAGGGGGCTCTGGTTGTAGTTATTGGCCCCTTGGGTCTAGCTGGGCTGGGGTTCAGGATTAGGTACAGGATTAGGCCCAATAGGTTGGGGCAAAGTCTTCACTGGTTTCTTCTGTACAGTTATTAAAAACCCTGGATCTGTACCCGAGACATATAGTCTAAGGCCCCATGTTTTCCCCGTTAGCCAGACAGGATCAGTCCATTGTTTTACAGTTATGATAATTGGGTTACAATTTCCCGGTGTTTGGCATCCAGTCTGAGTTGGGCAGTTAACGGTTAAAAAAGGGTCTGTATTTTTCCATGGTGCAACAGTTTCACAGCCCCAACTGGCACAATAGTACTGGTTTGTCCCAGTGCAGTAGGAACTGTCCATTTGAGGATACATGTATAGTTGCACCTGTTGTAAACCCTTTTTAATTCCAGTATAGTCCGCATCCATACCAGGGGCCCTTTAAAAAACTGGTCCCTAATCCTGATGATGGAACAGTATTAAAGTTTTTCCCAGTATATCACATAAATCGACCTGAAAAGAAGGCTCATACAGGGTAGAGTTACTAGCGATGTTAGTCCCAGAGTCAAAATGAGTTAAGTCCCATTTAACCAAAAAAGGTTGGTGAGGATTAGCAGCGTCACAAACTGCAAGTACAAATATTAAACACGTGAAAGTCTTAACTTAAGGGGATCTCCAGTAGGCGTTGCCTTCCATCTCTGGTCAGGGTCAGGAGGCTGGGCTGCTTTGAGTTGGGTGTGGTGGATCCAATGATGTCATCTAGCAACCTTAAC
>PVKZ01006365.1:0-36287 GCA_004027375.1 Macroglossus sobrinus | reverse complement strand
AAAAAAAAAAAAAAACTAGATGAGCAGAATGAGTTCCTTAGCAAAGAGATTGAAACCCTCAAAATGAACCATATAGTACTTCTGGAGATAAATAACACACTACAGGAGTTGAAAAATTAAATAGCAAGCTTGGGAAATAAAGTCGTCCAAATGGAGGAAAGGATCAGTGATATCGAAAACAGAAATCTATAAATAAATCAGAAAAAAAGAAGAAAGAAACTGAAGAATGAAAAATAATGAAAGAGAACTACAAGAACTAGCTGATAATATCAGGACAAGAAACATAATAATGGTCATTCTTGAAGGGAAGGAGAAGGACCAAAAATTAGAAAGCATTTTCAGACAAATAGTTGATGAAAATTTTCCAAATCTAATGAATACGCTGTAGCTTGGAATTCAAGAAGTCAACATAACACCCAATTATCTCTACCCAAAAAGGCCTTCTCCAAGACACACTGTATTATATTTATCAAAAATTAATGACAAATAATGAATTCTCATGGCAGCCAAGGAAAAGAAGACTGTAACCTACAAAGGAAAACCCACTAGACCATCATCAGATTTCTCAGCAGAAATTTTACAAGCTAGAAAGGAGTGGAATCAAATATTCAAACTATTAAATGAAAGCAACTACCAGCCAAGAATAATGTATAAGCTAAGATCTCTTTAATATATGAAGAAGAAATAAATACCATTCCATACATACAAAAATTGAGTGATTTCTCCATTATAATGCCTGCATTACAGAAAATACTAAAAGATGTCAGCCCACCTAAAATAAAATGCTATATATATGTAATTAGGGATATGGTGACTAGTACTCTGATAGAAGCAGAGAAGTGCAACCTTTACTACGAACAGGAAATTATAAGCTTAAACAATAAAAATATTTGCTATTGCAAAGAACAAGGCTGGAGGCATCACTCTGCCCAACTTCAAATTATACTACGAACCGACAATAATCAGAATGACATGCTATTGGCAGAAAAACAGACATAAGAACCAGTAGAATAGAATTGAGAGTACAGAAGAAAACTCATATTTATATGAACAAATAATTTTTTATTAAAAAGTGAAAAACCTGAAGTGGAGAAAGGAAAGCCTCTTTAATAAATGGTGCTGGAAAAACTAGAAAGTAACCTGTAAAAGGATGAACCTTGATTTTTGTTTATACCTACATACCAAAATTAACTCAAAATGGATTAAGGACCTAAATATAAGACCAGAAACTATAAAAAGCATAAAAGAAATCATAGGACCTAAACTCAAGAACCTTGAACTTAAAGAGATTTTATGAATTTGACCTCAAAGGCAAGGGAAGTCAAAGCAAAAAATAAATGAATGGAACCACATGAAACTAAAATATTTTGCATAGCAAAAGATACTGTCAACAAGGTTAAGAGACAACCATCTGAATGGGAAAATATATTTGCAAGCAACGCCTCTGATGAGGGCCTAATATCCAAAATATACAAAGAACTCGTACAACTCAGTAACAATAAAATAAACAAATGATCCAGTCAAAAAATGGGTAGAGGACCTGAACAGACACTTCTCTCTAGAGGATATGCAAACAGCCAACAGATATATGAAAAAATTCTCAATATTGTTAGTTATTAGGAAAATACTAATCAAAACCACAATGAGGTACCATCTCACAACTGTTAAAATAGCTATAATCAACAGGACAAGTAATAATAAACTTTAGAGAAGATGAGGAGAAAAAGGAACCCTCATATACTACTGGTGGGACTGTGAATTGGTACAGCCACTATGGAAAACAGTATGGAGATTCCTCAGAAAACTAAGAATTGATCTACCATATGATCTACAAATCCCTCTACTCAGTATTTACCCCAAAGAGTTGAAAATTCATATGCAAAAAGATATTTGCACTCCAATGTTCATAGTGGCATTATTCACAGTGGACAGGACATGGAAGTAACTGAAGTGTCCTATGATAGATGATTGGCTAAAGAAACTGTGGTACATATATACAATAGAATATTACTTAGCCATACAAAGAGATGAAATACTGCCATTTGTGACAGCCTGAATGGACCGTGAGATAATCATGCCAGGTGGCCCAAGGCACAGCACAGGCTGTGGCTGATCTTGGTCTGAGGTGGGGACACATTTGAGAATGACACACCCAAGGTCAGACTAAGCAGGCACCAAAGCCCTGTTAGTAAAAATTCTGCTCTGTAAGGTTAGCCCATGCACAACAGCTCCTCCACTGGACTCATGGCCAATCCTCACAACCAATCAGCCTGAGCATCATTCCCTCTCATTGATGTGGAAACAGCAACTTAAGTTCAACTACAATAGGAGGACACACTCAACTCATACAAGAGAACTCTCCTAGAGGACCCTGCTCACATGAATGGTTAGATTGCACAACTGAGCACCACAGGACACCCACTACATAAGGCCACTCTTCTAAGACTGAGAGACCTAGCAGCCTGACCTAATACATAGAAACAAACACAGGGAGGCAGACAAATAGGGAGACAAGAAACATGTCTCAAATGAAAAAAAAAAAAAGAACAAACTTATAGTAAAACATCTAAACAAAATGGAGACAAGCAATCTACCATATGCAAAATTCAAAACACTGGTTATAAGGATGCCCCATGAATTCAGGGAAAGAGTAAATGAACTCAGTGAGGACATTAACAAAGAGATAGAAAATATAAAAATGGAGATAGAAAATTAAAAAAAAACAGTCAAATGAAAAACATAATAACTAAATGAAGAATACATTACAGAAAATCGATAGTAGATTAGATGAAACAGAGGAGTGCATCAGCAATTTAGAAGAAAAGATTAGCAGAAAATACCCAATTGGAACAGCAACAAGAAAAAAAGAATCCCCTCAAAAAAAATTGAGGATAGGTGTGCTCTGGGAAAACATCAAGCATAACAACCTTCACATCATAGGGCTACCTGAAGGAAAAGAGAGAGAGAAAGGAATTGAAAATCTATTTAAAGAAATAATGCTAAAAAACTTTTCTAATTTGGCGAGGGAAATAGTCATACAAGCCCAGGAAAAGCAGAGAGTCCCAAACAAGATGAACTGAAAGAGGCATGCATTAAGACACATCATAATTAAAATGTCAAAGGTTAAAGATAAAGAGAGAATCAAAAGCAGAAAGAGAAAAGCAATTAGTTACCTATAAGAGAGTTCCAATAAGACTGTCAACTGATATGTGTACAAAAAATTTTCAGGTCAGAAGAGATTGACATGAAATGTTCAAAGTGAGCACCTACAACCCAGATTACTTTACCCAGCAAAGCTATCATTTAGAATTGAAACACAGATAAAGAGCTTCTTGGACAACAAAAATCAAAAGGAATTCATTAACACCAAGCCAATATTACAATAAATGTTGGAGAAACTTCTTTAACAAGAAAAGAAAATAAAAAAATATATATATATGAATAATAAAATGGCAATAATTAGACCTTTATTAATAATTACTTTGAATGCAAATGGATTAGATGCTCTAATCAGAAGATAGGGTGGCTGCACGGATAAGAAAACCAAACCTTTACATATGCTTTCTAAAAGAGACTCACTTCTGATTGAAAGGCACACAGATTGAAAGTATAAGGATGGAAGAAGATATTTCATGAAAATGGAAACAAACAAACAAAAAAAGCTGGAGATAGCAATACTTACACCAGATAAAATAGACTTTAAAACAAAGGCTATAACAAGATACAAAGAAAATTCAGTGATCCTACTACACAGTATTTATCTGAAGAAACCCAAAATATTACTTCAAAGAAACATATAAATCTATATGTTCATTGCAGTATTATTTATAATCATCAAGATATGGAGACAATCTATATTTCCATCAATGGGTGAATTGATAAAGAGGAGGTGGTACATATAGACAATGGGATATTACTTAACCATAAAAAGAATGAAATATTGCCATATGAAACAACATGGATGGACATAGAGGGTATTCTGCTGAGTAGAGCAAGTCAGACAAAGACAGTTGCCAATGATTTCACTTACCTGTGGAATCTAAAATATAAAACAAACAAATAAAACAGAAACAAACTCAGCTACAGAGAACAGTTTGATGGTTGCCAGATGGGAAGGTAGTTGAGGGGATGTGTGAAAAATGGAAAGGAATTAAGAAGTTCAAATTGGTAGTTACAAAATTAGTCATGGGGATGTAAAGTATAGCATAATGAATATAGTCAATAATATTGTAATAACTATATATGGTGTCAGATGGGTATTAGATTTATAATGTGGTCACATTGTAAGTTATATCAATTTCTAATCACTATGTTGTTCACCTGAAACTAATACATCATATGCTAACTGTAATTAAAAAATAAATATAAAATAAAACAGAAATAAAAGCAGTACTTTCTAGTACTCAAAAATTAAAACAAAACTCACTATATTATTTACTTTTAAAGCAGAAATTCAACTTATCTTTTTTTCTTTTATGAATTGTGCTTTTGATGTCAACTCTAAGGATTTTTTGACTAGTTCTAGATCTCAAATATTTGATTTTTTTTCTAAAAGTTTTATAATTTTATATTTTAAATGTAAGTACATGATCCATTTTATTTTTTTTTTCATATATAAAGAATAAGGTTTAGGTCAAGGGTCATTTCCTGCTTATAGATGTTCAATTTCTCCAGCATCATTTGTTGAAAAGTCACCCTTATTCTAGTAAATTGCCTTTGCACTTTTGTCATAAATAAGCTGGGCACATTTGTATGGGTATATTTCTGGGTTCTCTATCTTGTTTTATTTATCTACGTATCTATTGGTCTTTTAATATTATGCTGTCTTGATTACTGTAACTATGTAGTGAGACAATATGGGAACACTGATTCCTTCCACTTTGTTCTTTATTCAAGATCATTTTAGCTATTCTAGGTCCTTTTACTTTCCATATGAATTTTAGAACAGATTTGTCTATGTCTTTAAAAATGGCTTGCTGAGATTTTCATAGGAATTGCATTAAAACTATAAATCAATTTCAAGAGTATTGACATCTTTATTATGCTGTCTTCAAATATATGAACATAGAATGTACTTAGATCTTAATTGATTTCATGAATTAGTATTTTATGATTTTCACCATATGGATCCTTTACATATTTTGGTAAGTTTGTAGAAATATTTCCTTTTATTTGTATTATTTTAAATGATATTGTATTTTTAACTTTAGTTTCTGTATGTTCATTGTTGGTATATAGAAATGTAACTGATTTCTGAACATTAACTTTGAATACTATAACCTTGCTGAACTAAATTATTAGTTCTAGAAATGTCCTCTTGTAGAGTCCTTGGGATTTTCCACATATACAACCATTGCATCTGCAAATAGAAAGTTTTCTTTCCCATCTTTGGTCTTTTATTTCTCTTTCTTGCCTTATTATATTGGGTAGAAATTCCAATTCTACCATTCCAATCATGAATGGGGGTTGGATTTTGTCAAATGTTTTTTCCTTGTCAGCTGATAGGATTATAAAATTTCTCTTCTTTATACTTTTGACATAGTGTTTTACATTGCTTGATTTTCAAAGGTTAAACCAGCCTTGCATACTTAGAATAAAACCAACTTGATAATGGAGTCTTTCTTGTTTGGCATATACATATTTAGGATTGCAATGCCTTCCTTGTGGATTGATCCTTTTAGCATTGTGTATTGACTCTCTTAGCCTCTAGTAATTTTCTTCACTCTGAACTTCATTTTTCTTGATATTAATATAACTTCTGCTTTTTTGTGATTGCATTATCTATCTTTTTTATCCTTTTACTTTCAACCTATCTATGTCATAATTGAACAGAGTAACCTGTAAAAAGCATATTTTCGGATCATGTTATCTTTTTAACCACTCTGCCTATCTTTATCTTTTGATTAATGTATTTAGAACATTTATATTTAATTATCGACATGTTTGGGCTTAAGTCTGCAAATTGTTTGCTGACATTTCTGCTCTTTCTCATTGCTCTGTTTCTCTTTTCTAACCTTCTTGTGGGTTATTTGAACATTTTTTTTTAGGATTCCAACTTTATTTATTTATAGTATTTTTAAATATAATATTTCTTAGTGGTTATTCTAGGTATTACGATATCTGTATATAATTTACTATTGTATACTGTTATCTGTATTTTATCACCTTGGTGAATTATAAAAAAAAAACCTTATTTATTCTAAGTTCCCTTTATTTGACCTATTTTTAAATTTCATTGTCTAAGTATTCCCTGTACAAACATTGAGTACCACCTCATAAAGTGCAATAATTTTTGCTTCAATCATCAAATATAATTTAAGAAACTTATAAGAAGTAGTGTTCGCTATTATATTTGATCATATTGTCATCCATTTTGATGTTCTTTGCTTTCTAAAAATTTAATTCTTTAATGATTGCCATTCTTCCTAGAGAACTTACTTCAGCCATTTTTTGAGGGTAGATTTTTTGGCAACAAATTCTCTTTCTTTCATCATAGAAAGTCTTCCACCTCCTTTCATTACTCATTTTTTTTTTACCGAATATAGAATTTTTAATTGACATAGTTTTTCTTTCTAGCACTTCCTCTGGCCTCTCTCATTTCAGAATTCTACTGTTATTTATTTTTTCTCTAGGTTATGTGTCATTTCTTTCTGCTTTTAATATTTTTTTCTTCTTCAATTTTCAGACTTTAATTATAATGTGTCTTAGTGTAGATTTATTTGGTCTTATGCTATTTGGGTGCACATAATTTCTTGAATCTGTAGGTATACATATTTGTTTCACTATTCCTTGAGGAACAGGACTAACTCTATATCCCACACACTTGCTCAGTCTCCTTGCTACTGGATGGATGTAGAGGTTCAGCTCCCCATTGATACCAAGGGTGGAAGAGTGTAGAGTGCTGACCAGCTTAGTCTCTGATGCTGAGTCATGGTGAAGATTCAGCTCCTCAGAGCCCTGTTAAAACACTGGGGAAGAAGAGGGTCAAGCAGAGTGGTGATTAGCCCCTCCTTGAATCTTATAAGTTTCCTTGTTTCAAGCTATGGGTGAAGGCTCAGTTCACCCTGGGAGTGTACTGACATTAGTGCTGTAGGAAAATCTGGATGTAATACCTGCTTTTGAGAGTGGAATATTAGCTTCCCATCTGGTTCCACTGAAACAGTGGGGGCAGAAAAATGTGGGATAGTTTTCTGTTAGTGTTTAGCTGGAGTAGGATGGTTTTCTGTTATTAGGTCTCCCTTTTCTGCCTAGGGTGGAGGGCAGGCTTTTCTTGGAGTTTTTATTATCGGTGCCTGGGTTGGAGTTTCTGCAACTCCCTCTCTGGAATATGTGGGACATAATAAGGAAACTCAGGGAACTCACTGCCCTGTCTTTTAAAATTCTGAGATCCTTAGTTTTTCCAACTTCTTTCCACCTTTCATAGACTTTCTTTACTTGTTTGTTGTGGTATTAGCTCTAAAAGTGAAGACCTAGAAGGAATAGGGATGTTCTCTCTTTTCCACAACTAAAAGATTCCTTTTCCTGTAACTCCATGAGGTTTCAGACAGTTATAATACCTATCTTCCATCACATAAAGAAATTTCATTATGACTTGGGGAATGATATTAAGTATATAAGGGGTTGTCCCTCTACTATGTGTGATGCCACAACCTCTAGAGCATATAAAACCCTCTGTTCATATGTGTGATGCCACAACCTCTAGAGCATATAAAACCCTCTGCCTGAAGCTGCCAACCCCCATCCCTCACTAAATTCAAGGTGTAATCTTAGCCAAATGCCTCCCCCATAATTGCATTAAATGCACATTTGTTTCTTTGTATAGTTGCCCAGGCTCCTTCTAGCCTCCTGCTTGAGTATATTTTAGGTTTTAAATTTTATTTAAGTAGTGATTATAATAACACTGGTTGTCTGCTGTTCAGAGTGTTGCAAAATAATCCAGTGTCACTTAGTGAGGGTCCAAAACAGATGCATGTGGTCATCTTGGGGTCCTAGCTCTCAAGTCCTCAGTACATCTCCTGTCCCCCGGATCCGTTTCTCTGGCTTTGCCTGACTTCTGCTGGGTCTCACCACGACTACCTGCTCCTTGTCCATGCCCCACGCTGCCTCTGCTCCCGCCCACTCGGCCCCCTGCATGGCCCACTTCTCACACAGACATTCCCCGCGTGCTGCTGGCCACACTTCCTGCCCTAGACACCACCGCGCTTGCTCTGGCCCATGTGCCCCTTCGCTTGGCCGCCGTCGCCTCCTTCCCTGCAGCCATTGTGGCTGGATTCGGTAGTCTCCGGCCCCGCTGTCGCCCCTGCCTCCTGGCCCTTGAGAGCCCGCACTCCCGGCTGACTGGGAGACGCCGCCACCGCCACTCTCCTGCCTCCCACTGTGGTTCAGCAGCAAACAGGTAGCAGGAAGCGGAAAACACCTGCTATCGAGGCGGCAGGCGCGATTTGGTCTGGTCATCGTAGGGCTTGAAGGCGGCGAACAACAGCGAGGGCCCGCTGCTGTCCAAGAAACAGAAACAGCTAGCAACGAGGCGATTGCTGGTGCACGACCTGATAGTCCATGAGGTGGGTGCACAGAGCCACGTGGGGCGCCTGAGCTTCCAGGGTGAGCTGCGCAACTATGGCCGGGACCCAGCTGAGCTGCAGCATCCATGTCATTGAGCTGAATCCTCCAAGACACTTCTGGCCACCAGGAGCAAAACCCTCAAGAGCCTGGAGTTCTAGCAGCTGCTTACCCTGGCTCCGTGTGCCTCCGTGGGTGACCGCCAAGGTCACAAAGACTGGATCTTCGCCATAGCCTGGATGAGTGGCAGAGTGGCTGTGAGCGGTTCCCACAACAGCACCGCGATGCTGTGGAAGATGGATCCCAATATGTTCAACATAGCCTGGCACAATGACGCAGGGCTCCCAATCCGAGAGACATGGAGACCATCCCTAGGGCCTGCACCAATCCCAGTAACTGCAAAGTGCAAGCCCTGGCCTTCAGTGGCAAGAATCAGGAACTGGGAGCAGTGTCCCTAGATGACTTCTTCCCCCTGTGGAAAGCCAGAAGCACCCTGTCCAGACTGCTGTCCATCATGCTGCCCTGCTGTGGAGAGAATATGTGCCTGACCTACTGCAACAAATTGTCCCTGTATGGGGTGGGGTCCCAGTCCCATGTCTCCTTCTTGGATCTGCACCACAGTCATCAGAACATCCTGCCCCTGTGCTCCGGAGAGGGTGGCACAGGCGTGCATTCGCTGAGCTTCTATCAACCCATCATCACCATGGGCACGGGCCAAGGCACCCTGCTCTTCTATGACATCCGCACCTAGAAGTTCCTGGAAGAGAAGGACTCTGCCAGCCCAGACTCCTCCCTTGGGCCCATAGAGAGAAAGCTCAAGCTCACCTCAGGCAGAGACTGGCTCAACCATGATGATCTGTGGGTGAACTACTTCAGTGGCATGGGTGAGTTCCCCAGTGCTCTCTACACTCACTGCTACAACTGGCCCTACATGAAGCTCTTGGTGGATGGGAGGACTCTTCCTTCAGGTCTCCATGGGAACTACAAAGGCTTCTGGAGCTAAGGATGGACATAGTATCTTCTAAGTGCCAAATTTTTCTTGTAGTCCCCTCACACTTTTCTTCATAGCTGTTTGTGCTTTTAACTCTGTGTGGCTTTTGTCCTCTAGGTGAAACGTGCCCAACTTACCTGTGCCTAGTGTATTAGGCAGAGAGGAGTCAAGGAGAGAGAGGGAGAGTTGTCCTTCAGGCAATCCAAAGTTTGGCTTTAATACTTTTCTACACCTCTCCAAAACCATCTTTTTGAATTCTCCTAAAATTTTTGGTAATTCTTAGTTGTGTTCTTTATATGAGTCATTACATATTCTCTTTAATACTATGTAGTCATGCTTTTACAATTATACATATTGTTTTTGTAATTGTTACCACTATTGCAGTTATATTGTTTTTCATTATTTTTCATTTCTGATAGATGATACATTAAGAACAGTTTTAAAAATAATGGAGTTTGTATATCTGTTCTGGAAAGCTAGCCATAGTTATATAGCATTGTTTCAATTGGAAAATACATTCCAAGTTCTAGATTACCAATTTTTGGAAACATTCCTTTTTGCAAATTGCAGTCTTAGTGTTTATAGTTTGTAGTAAGTTGTTGGTGCTAAACGGGCTTTTTAAAAATGTTTACTCTCATTGAGAAAATTTGCCACAGAATTTTGTTTTCTTGTGCCAAAATTTTAATTGGTTGGAACACTTCAGGATTACAAGGGTTCTGCTGATTGAATGTTCAGAATTAAGCTGAAAACCTAATCAACATTTTTTTCATCAACCCTTATTTAAGGTTGTTAGATAAATGACAGTGTATTTTTTCACTTCTTGCCTTAGTACTATCAAGCCTTTGTGGACATTTTGAATGTTTCCCATTTAAGTAACTTGTACAGAGTTTCAGTGCCATCATTCAAAGCAGGGATTCTAAATATAAGAATGTATAATTTATGGCAGGCTGGGAAGAATGTATATTGATCCAGGATATAGAACTGGTAATTTTGCTGTTGCTCTTTTAATATTGAATATTATATTTGAGCATACTTTAAAATTTCCAATTCTGCTTAACAGTTAATTCACAAGAAAAAATCTGCATAGAAGTAAAATAAGCCCAGTTCTTACTCCTTCTGAAAAAATATTAATCTGTAAAGTTAAAATTTAGATATTATTTTGTGAATTTCTAAGATTCTTACCTAAAATAGAATAAATATATTGTTAAAAAGTAGTGATATTATAATCTGCATGTAATAATATACAATTATCAAGGACACAAGAAATTTGTTTCAAGAATATGAGTTGGAGATTTAAAATAAATAGGATGAGGTTTGAAGAAAATCACTTTGGGGCTCAGATAAATACAAATTGCAGATTGTTTGGAATACAGGTTGTACTTCTCCATATGTGAGAATATTGGAAGTGAGAAGGGAGATTGGATCTTCCTCAAAACTGGCCAGGCAGTGCTGACCTTGAATTAGTATTGTGGCATGTCTGTTTTTCATAAAACTTTTAAAAATATATATTTTTAAATTTTTCAATTACAGTTGTCATACAATATTATATTAGCTTCAGGTATATGACATAGTATTTAGACATTTATATAATTAATAAAATAATCATCTTGATAAATCTAGTACCCATCTGACACCATCCATGGTTATTACAATATTATTGATTATACTCCTTATGCTATAATTTATATCTCCATGACTGTTTTGTAACTACAGTTTTGAACTTCTTAATCTCTTCTATTTTTTCACTCGCCACCCAAACACACTCTCGTTTGGCTACCATCAAATTATTCTCTGTATCTAAAAAATTGTTTCTCTTTTGTTTCTTTATTTTGTTCTTTAGATTCCATTTGTAAGTGAAATCATATGATATTTATCTTTCTCTGTCTGACTTACTTCACTCTGCACAATACCTCTAGGCTCAGTCGTGTTGTTACAAATGGCAAGATTTCATTCAAATTTTTTTTATGACTGAGTAAAATTCCATTGTATATATGCACCACCTCTTCTTTATCTATTCATCCATTTATAGACATCCAGATTACCTCCATATCTTGGCTATTGTAAATAATGCTGCAATGAAATTATGGATGCACATATATCTTCAAAGTGGTATTTTTTTCTGGATAAATTTCCAGAAGTAGAATTTCTGGGTCTTTCTTTGTCTCCTGTTATAGCCTTTGTTTTGAAGTCTATTTTGTCTTTTATAAATAATACTACAACAGATATTTTTGTTTGTTTGTTTACACTTTCATGAAATATATTTTTCTATCCCTTGACTTTCAGGCTGTGTGCCTTAATATCTGAAGTGAATCCCTTGTAGGCAGCAATTGTAAAGCTCTTGTTTTCTTATTCATTCAACCACCTTATCTTTTGATTGAATCATTTAATCTATTTATATTTGAAGTAATTCTTGATATGTTGTTATTGCAATTTTCTTATATTTCTGATCTTTTTATTTTTCTTCTTAAAGAAGTCTCTCCAACATTTCTTGTAATGCTGGTTTGGTGTTGATGAACTCCTTTAGCTTCCTCTTGTCTGATGACCTCTTTATCTGCCCTTCCATTCCAAATAATAGCTTTGCTAGGTAGAGTAATCTTGATTTTAGGTCCTTACTTTTCATCATTTTGAATATTTTATGCCAATACCTTCTAGCCTATAAAATTTCTGTTGAGAATCAACTGAGTTTTATAGGAGCTCTCCTGTAGGTAACTAATTACTTTTCTCTTGCTGCTTTTAAGATTCTCTCTTTGTATTTAACCTTTGGCATTTTAATTATGATGTGTCTTGGTGTGGGTCTCTCTAGGTTCATCTTATTTGGGACTCTCTGAGTTTCCTTGGGTTATATGTCTTTCCTTCACTAGGTTAGGGAAATTTTCTGTCATTATTTTTTCAAATAGGTTTTCAATGTCTTGCTCTCTTTCCTCCTTCAGGTAGCCCTATGATGCAAATGATGTTGTCCCAGAGACCCCTTAAACTAGTCTAACTTTTTTTTTTGTTGGATTCTTTTTTTCTTATTGCTGTTCCATTAGGTGTTTTCTGCTACCTTATCTTCTAAATCATTAATTCGATCCTCTGCTTCATCTAATCTACTGCTGATTACCTCTAATGTATTATTTATTTCAGTTATTGTATTTTTCATTTTGACTGGTTCTTTCTTCATGTTTTCTATCTCTTTGTTAATGTTCTCACTGATTTCATTTATTCTTTTCATAAATTCACTGAGCATACTCATAACCAGTGTTTTGAACTCTGCATGTGGTAGATTGCTTGTCTTCATTTTTTTTTTCCCTCTGGAGCTTTGCTCTCTTCTTTTATTTGTGACATGTTTCTTTGTCTTCCCATTCTGGCTTCCTACTTATGTTTATTTCTATTACATAGGACTGCTATATATCCTGGTCTTAATATAGTGGCCTTATGTAATAGTTGTCCTGTGGGGGTTCAGTGGCACAGTCTCCCTGATCTCTTGAGCCAGGTGCTTCAATAGTGTGTATGTAATGTCTTTGTGTGTGTGTGTATGTGTGTGTGTGTGCCCTCTTGTCATATTAGGGCCTTGGCTGCTTTTGCCAAGTCAGTGGGAAGGATTGACCCTCGTGCTGAATGATCGTGAGGACCAGCGTGAGGACCAGCTTTGACCACAGTGGAAGAGATGTTCAGGGTGTGACCCTACAGTGCAAGACTTACTTCAGCAGAACTCTGGTGCCTGCCTAGTCTGCCCTTTGGGTGTATCATCTTTACATGCAGCCTCACTTGGTGCTCTGGCTTGGCATGAAGCTGGCCGCCAGCTGTGCTGGCTCCAAGGCCTCCTAATAGGGGCCCCACCACAGACCAAATTCAGCTTTAGCCTGTACCCTACTTGAGGCTACCTGTCAAGTGTCACCAACCTTGACAGGTGGGTTAGCATCTCAAGGAATATCTAGGGTTGGGCAACCTGTGTTAGCCAAGTTGATGGAGATTCAGCTATGGCAGCTGCCTGAATCTACATGCCAGGAAGAGTGAGGGCTTCTGCTAGCATCTCTGTTTGAGAGAAAGCTGTTCCTCCAGCCCTGGTGCTGAAGCCAGATAATGTAGTTCCTCCCAAAATGTCCCTGGTGCCTCAGCACTGGAGCTTTGAGCAGTTGAGTTCATCAGCACACAGGCCACTTAAGTGGAATATCTGTGACTCCAGCCACCTGGTTCTCAATCAACCACAATTTTTGTTGGTTTTTACAGCCAAAAATTGTGGGAACTTCTCTTCTCAGCACTGGAACCCTGGGCTGGAGAGCCCTGTTTGGGCTGGGGCCCCTTGCTCATAAGGGGGGATCTCTACATCTAACATATTTTTCCTGATATTCAACCACCATAAGTGGGTGTGGGACCAGCCCAATCTGCATCTCCACCCTTCCTATAAGTCTCAAAGTGGCTTCTTTTGTATTCTGCAGTTGTAAAAATTCTGTTCAGCTGGGCTTCAGGTAATTCCCAATAAAGGGAGCTCGGTAGTTTAGTTGTAATTTTGTTATGGTTATGAGAAGAGGCAAGCACAGCATTTACTTACTCTGCCATCTTGACCAGAAATTTAGGGTATAACTTTTTGATGCCAAATCACATGGTTTCTTTTTAAGAAACTAAGTAGCCTAAGTATGCATGTACTTATTTTATGTGGAAATTTAAGTATTTTAAAATTATTTCTAGTTTAGGTACAAAGTGATCTATAGAAGTGCAATTAATTGTGTAACCTGTGAGTGTGAAATCATTATAAAAATAACCATGTCAGCACTCCAGGAAACTTATGCCTATAGTTCACTTAAAATAAGCAAAGGAATACATATATATATATATATATATATATATATATATATATATATATATATATATATATATATATATATAAATTATCTATCACCAATACCTTAAAAACCTTAGTTATAAGTATGCATACAAATGCTAGTTTCATTGACCTCTAACTACATATTCACATATTTCTCCCCAAACATATTGGTGACTCAAAAGTGTATGTTCCTTCTCTTTAATCTTTGGATTAGTTAATTTTATTTTTTAAGTTGGGGAGAAATAATTTATGAATCAAGTATATCCACTAAAATAAATTGAAATGACTTGTCTGGAAAAATTATTTTTTAAAATGTACTCTAGTATTAACAATAAAAAAAAATATTTTTCCACAGGTTAATTTTCATCTAGCTGTACTCAGCCAGATAAAAGTCAAATTTTTTTCATTAATTGTTAATTTAGAATGATTTTAGAAGGCAATTCACAAAACCCTCCTGAATGTTTCACTGACAGCTTCCTAATTTTTGCATTTCTTAGGTAAGCCAGCTACATTAAACATGTCACTATGTGAACTACCGAAAGATGCAGGTTCGTGAGAATGACATGCACTAATGTGAAGGAAAGACTGTCTAGGCCACAGGTGTTTGCTTTCAAAGATATTATTTTAAATTCTGCTAATCAGGCTGCCTACTGCCCTTCTGCAAACTTAGAGATATTTATGTTGGAGTGAGGCATCAGTGAAAGGACAATGTGGTTATAGGAAGTTGCCATGAATGTCAGATTGGTCCTCAGGTGAAGGGCTCTTTAACAGATAGCTGTTACTTTATACATGCACTGGTCTTTACTTCATATGCCCTTCTCCACCTCTTTTTTTTTTCCTGCAGCATCCCAGGCAGAATAAGTACTTAACTTCTTGCTTCCATAGTGAATGTTTTGTTATTATCTTTATTTTAGCTTTTTAAAATATCTTTATTGTATCTTTATTATAGCTTTTATCAGATTGTAATTCAGTTAACTATGTGAGTTACCCCTCCATTTGACTATAAATTTTGTCATCCCAACTCTATCATAATATGCTATACACATGGCACTGGGAAAGTCTAGTGCAATTACTAACATATTAATTCCTTATCATTGATTTTTTTAATCAGATTCATTGACCAGACATTAAGAAATGTAATAAGACTTAAGGCTGATGGATAAGGAATACTCTAAAACAGGCTCCATAGTAGTGACCATGGCAATTCATAGCATGAAATAATGTGGGTAGAGCAGCAGAAACTTTGATCACTTAATAGTTTTGTAGATGGCTGATATTGGATCTGGAACACTAAGATAAAAATATTATTTTAGATTCAGAAAAACCTGGATTTGAATCTCAGATCTATTAATTGCTTACTGAATAACCATGAGTATTTTGCTTAACCTCTTTAAACCAGACCTTATATTACTAATTGTTCTATCTCTAGATTTGCATAATTCTGATACATATAAGCACTCTATTAATATTAGTTCTCTTTCTCTCTAGATCCCTACCAATTCTGCTATAATATACATACATACATACAAACATACATGCACACACACTTAAACACATATATGTACACATATACATATATACATATGTGTGTGTATATCTTAATTACTACAGTTTTACAAGGAAATTTTATGTGCATTATGGAAAGTTGGACATACAGAAAAGCAAAATATAGTAAAATAAAACAACCTCACTTCCACCACCTGGATATTACTACTATTAACAATTCAGTGTGTATATTTTTTAGATATTTTTTTCTGTACATATATTTACCAATCTATTCAGTCACTACTAAAATGAGATATGTTGTACAGGCTGTTTTGTAATCTGCTTTTTTCAGTTAATGATTCCATCTTTCCATAGCAATAAATTCTCATTTAAACTAATATTCAGGATGTTTTTATGTGTACAGGTTTAAACTCAAAATGGATGATTTATGCACCACTCAGAAAGTTGTTTCCAATACCAGAAATCATTAGAATGGCATACCTGATATTTAACTTAATAAAGATTGTATACCTACTTAAATTTGAGGAGTTAATTTTAAACATTTATTATGTAGTGATAATCTGTCTAGATGTTCCCTTAATTCAGTGATTTTCAGACATTGGAGCACATCAGAGCCACTTGAACATATTTTAAAAGTGAGAGATGGTCAAGTCTCAACTCAGACCTCCTGCAACAGAATTTTCTTGTAAAAACACCATTTAAGTGTTTTCAAATTAGTCTATTCAAAAACATAACGAATTCGTCTATTGGAAGACAAGATGAAACAGCAACAACAAAATAATACATCTGCCCTAGAGGTTTATAGTATAGCAAGGAGAAAAATACCTAATTCATTAGTAATTATACAAATTTACTTATGATTATTTTAAAGTTAAATATAGTATTAATAGTATACTAATAATAAATATAGTATTTATTATAAATAAATACTATAAATGAATAAATATAGTATTAATAAATAAATACATAAATTAATTAATATAGTATTAATAGTATAAGTGCAATGAGAATATGGAGAAAACAGCAATTAATTCTGCCTGAGAAGGTCATGAAGGGTTCCCAGAAGAGATAATGCTTGAGCTGGCTCTTTAATTAAGAGTGGAGGAGAACTAAAGCTGGTGTTATGAATATCTGGAATATATGAGCAGATATATTCATATGGAACTGTTACAGATTGACCAGGTGGAATTTGAAATGCCTCTGGGATTTCTAGAAGAAAATGTCTGGTTGGTAGTTAGAAATATGGACCTGGAGCTCATAAGATAATTTAGGACTAGAGATACAGATGTGGAAGTCATTACTATAAAAATGGTACTTGGGAGAGGCAAGGAAGGGTATAGTATCTCAGAAGCTAGATATTCTGGTATCCCCTTCCAAAATTCACCTACATTTGATAAGTTTGTGTGTGTATACACACACACACACACACACACGTTTGTGTGTGTACATATATACATACACACATACACACATACACACACATACATACACATTACTATATGCTTGGCACATAGTAGGTAATTAATGACTTATAAGTGGATGGCCAAATGAATGTTGGCTTAGTAAATATTAAACACTTGTTAGAGGATCCCCCAACATAATATTTTATCTTTTAATTTGGTAATGATCATCTTTTAAGTTCTTCTAATGCAATTATATTAACTGAAAGAACATAAAGAAAATGTACCAAATGTTGCTGTGTTTCAAATAAAGAAAAGAATCTATATTTGATTATATGTGTATTTGCAAGTTTTGTAGAATATAGGTCATTCTATAGTTGGTCAAAAAGAAAGCTAAATATTGATGATACCTTCTTTACAAATGACTTTTTTATTTTTCCATTTTGGAGGTACTGTTCACTGAAGTAAACACATTGATGGTGTCAATGAAAGTAATGGTGCTATTTTCACCCTTTCTAATGACATTATTGTGCTGTTCTCTGTTTCAACCTAAGACATTAATGTTTCATGTTGATTAAATTTTTACATCTAAATTTCTCTTTTATGTTACATGCAAATGATGAAATTGAATGTTCCAGTTAGAGGACAGCAACTTCAGTTTACTCAAAGCTCTTGGTAAATTCATCAAACATTCTACAGAACCTCAGAAAAGGTTCATTTTTTGTTTCTTCTGCTTTAGTAGCCTAGAGATAAGGAGTTTAGTGTGAATTTTGTTATGTCTTTATAACTAAAACTAGGCTCCATTTTACACAATAGATGC
Organism: Macroglossus sobrinus; assembly: GCA_004027375.1. Taxonomy (NCBI): domain Eukaryota; kingdom Metazoa; phylum Chordata; class Mammalia; order Chiroptera; family Pteropodidae; genus Macroglossus; species Macroglossus sobrinus. The sequence continues at coordinate 18,207 of PVKZ01006365.1, read as the reverse complement.
ATTCCTTGACATTTGTACATGAAGGATTTTTAAAATGGAATCGTATATTCATCCATTGATTTACATTATAATTTTATAAATGTCATCTTTACTACAGATTGATTTTCAATTGACAGTGGTTTCTAACAAATTGCCACTGCCTTCACCTCTGAGATATGTACTTTAGACTTCAAATAGAAGCTAAGTGATGTAATGGAATCCCCTATTTCAAATACTATTAAAAATAATACTTTCAGAATGTGATAATTTAAGCCCTATTTCATATATAGAAAATAGGATTTTTAAAAATAGGAATCCTGTAATTTGAATTGCTTCATATTTATTTATCATGAGCAGGAACAAATTTTTTCCCTCTTTAATCCTCTGCCCCACTTCCACCCCTAACCTATGGATGTTGCTGTTTCCTCTTAAGAACTGGATCTCTGAAGGTGGGGTGTCTCCTCCCACACACTCGTGGGATGCACCAGGGGCTTGGGGCCTGGCACACCCAGGAAGCCTGGAGCATCCAGGAAGCCTGGTGTATCCAGGCGACCTGGTTCATGCCTCCACTTGGGGCTCAAACCCAGAGCGATCTGTGTGTAAAGCAGACATGCTAACCACTACACTATGGAGCCACCCCACAAGAGCAAATTTGAAAATACTTTCATATGCCCTGCCTAAAAGAGCTGTCTTTTTTCCTTTCCTCTAGTCTTTTTTTATGAAGACTGGCCCAAGTAAAAGTGTTTGGTTTATGGATACCAAAAGAGAACCTTAAATAATATGTTGTTCTCCTTACTACTTTAATCTTTTAGGATTTTGAGGTATTTAGATAACTTTTTTAAAAAAAGGAACTGTTTAGGCAATATAATTCTAGAATAAGTGTGGCTCTAGAAATACTGTGAATGTAAATATGTTTTTAATTATCTTCTTAAAGAGCAGGAACTTTGAAAAAAATTAATTTTTATATTTTCAATTATAGTAAAATACAAATAACATAAAATTTACCATCTTATCCATTTTTAAGTGTACTGTTCAGTAGTGTTAAGTATACTCACATAGTTGTTCAGCCAATCTCCAGGAATTTTTCACCTTGCAAAACAAATAATCTACACTCATTAAACAACAATTTCTCATTCCTCTCTCCCTACCAGTCCCTGGCAACCATAATTCTATTTCTTCTTTATATGCATTTAACTACTCTAGGTACCTTGTATAAGTGAAATCATACAATATTTGCCTTTTTTTGTAACTGCTTATTTTACTTTGCATAATTTCCTCAAAGTTCATCTCTGTTGTAACATGTGTCAAATTTTCATTCTTCTTAAGACTGAATAATATTTCATTGTACATATACACAACATTTTATTGATCCATCCATCTGTATATATTGACACTTAGATTGCCTCCACCTCTTGGCTGTTGTGAATATGCTGTTATAAACATGAATGTGTAAATATCTTTACTAGACTCTGCTTTTAATTCTTTCAGTTATATACTCAGAAGTGCAAATGCTGGATCATATGATGATTCTGCTTTAAATTTATGTCTTTCTAAGCAAAAATACCATTTTACAACCCCACCAACAATGCACAAGTGTTCCTATTTCTCCATATCCTTCTCAACACTTGTTATTTCTGTTGTTTTGACAGTAGACATCTTAAAGAGATATGAGTTATCAGAGGCTGTTTTAAAAATTGTTTCAGTTAATAATTGCTTTATATTTATTACAGCCCAATACTTAAGTATTAAAACTACACCACATATGGGACAGAACATATAGCTCTGATTATTGTGAGGAGATATGATGATGATTTGAGTATGGGCAAAAGATTTTCAAAATATATCAAACAGAATATCTATTTTTGATATATTTTCCTTAAAAATGTACCATGTTGGATAATTTGAAAATTAGAGTATTAAATATCACTTTTTAAAATTTTCAAACCATTGAATTTCTCATTTATTTATTTGAATATATCTAGTGTTCCTAACTGGACATAAGGAAAATGTTATATCTTAAATATTATCCTTGGTGTGTTTGGAGGAAAAATTCTCATGTTAAAATATCAATTTTAGAAATAACTAGTAATTATTTTCTGCACAATAAAAACATGTTTCTTAGAATTGACCTTAGCCTGAAGTTTCTTAGAAGTCTTGAGAAATAAAGTGAGTTATAAAAAGAAGATATGTCACTTTTAGTGACAGTTGACAAAACAAGGCATCACAGAAAGTTTGAACACCTGAAATTAATTTTAATCTCAATGTTGGAGTGTACGCCTAGAAAACATGTTTTAAATAATGAATGAAACAAACTACTGCTGCTATCCAGTCTGTTTTACAGGTCAAATGAAATGATCAACAAGAAGCTAGTTAACTTCTCATAAATAACTGAATACTCCAGGAAAGCAAACTATTTTAAAACTTTCATTTTAAAATTTTGTATATTTTTAAAAAATCTGTTCTCATTCTAGATCCTTAAAATTTTAGGGGAGTTTATAATCTGGAAAATAATATAGGAAAATAAAAATTAGGATGCCAAAAAGGAAATATAGGTGACAAATAGACATATGAAAAAATATTCAGTACCACAGAAATGCAAATGAAATGCTAAAACTAAAACTACAGAACAAACATCATTGAAAATCAATGAGATCAAGCTGAGCAGAAGTCCTACTACTAAGAACACACAGGAAAAAAAAAAACACCTGGAAACTGGTAAGAGGAGCACACATGCAGAATGGGGTGATTCAACAAAGGCATATGCCAGTTAAAAATCAGAATGGTTATCTTGGCTATGGAGGTTCCCCCGGAGGAGCAAGAGAATCCAGCCACACACTTGGCTAATACAGGTCACCACACTCTAGTGATTCCCTGGGACCTTTTCTCACCCAACTTTTGGGCCCAATCAAGCATATTCCAGTGGTTTTTCCATATAATAGGTCTATCTTGGCTCATACTCCAGACATTCCTAATATCTTTCAAAGGTTTTCAAACCTAAAACAAAAAGCATCTACCCAGTGTATGCCCCATCTCTTGTTAAGCAGCTGCAGACCTGGAAACTAGCAGCAGTCAGCTGTGGTGTATCATTTGGCTGCTCAAGATCCCTACAAGCCTAGCATAGGTGGTAGCCATATGCAGAATACTTGATGATTCTTGCAAGGTGACCTTGGGTACAGCACAGGCTCAAGTGAAACTAGGTTTGTGGTAAGGCCTCACCAAGGAGGCCCTGGGACAATTATGCCTGGCGGCCAACTTTGTATTAAGTGAGAGCACCACCTGGGACTGCATTCAAGGACAACACACTCAAGGGCAGACTGGGAAGGCACCAGAACTCTGCTAAAGTGAATCTTGCACTATGGTGTCACTTTCTGAACATCTCTTCCACTATAGTCATGGCCAGTCCTCACAACAAATCAGCTCAAGGGTCAATTCCTGTCATTGATATGGAAGCAGTAACCAAGGCTCAACTATAATTGGAGCACACACATAACCCATACAAGGGACACACCTAGAACCCCCAGCTCATGTGACCAGGGAAACTGTCACTGGGCCCCATAGGACACTTGTAACATAAAGCTACTCTACTAAGACCAAGAGATATAGCAGTCTTACATAATAGATAGAAGCAAACACAAAGAAGCAGCAAAAATGGGGAGACATAAAAACATTTTAAATGAAATAACAGAACAAAGATCCAGAAAAAAGAACTAAATGAGATAAAGATAATTTATCATTTGCAGAGTTCAAAACACTGGCTATAAATATGCTCAATGAATTTAGAAAAAGAGTAGATGAACTCAGTGAGAAGTTTAACAAAGAGATAGCAAACATAAAACTGGAGATAGACAACATAAAAAAGAACCAGTCATAAATGAAGAACACAATAACTGAAATGCAGTATACATTAGAAGAAATTAACAATAGATTAAATGAAGCAGAGCAAAGACTTAGCAATTTCTAAGGTAAGGTATCAAAAAACGTTCAATCAGAACAGCAACAAGAAAAAGAATCCAAAAAGAATGAAAATAATTTAAGGGGCCTCTGAGACAACATCAAGCATACCAATATTCATATCATAAGACTACCTACCAGAAGAAGAAAGAGAGCAAGGCATTGAAAAAATAGTTGAAAAAATAATAATGAAAAATTTCCCTAACTTGGCAAAGGAAATAGATATATAAGACTGGGAAGCTCAGAGAGTTTCAAACAAGGCAAACCCAGAGGCCTAGATCAAGGCATATGATCATTAAAATGCCAAAGGTTAAAGACAATGAGAAATATGGAAAGCAGCAATAAAAAAAGCAATTAATTACCTACAAGGATATTCCCATAAGATAATCAACTGACTTTTCAATAAAAAAATTTGCAGATTAGAAGAGATTGGTATGAAATATTCAGGGTGGGAAAGAACTACAACCTATATTACTCTACCCAGCAAAGCTATCATTTAGAACCAAAGGGGAGATAAAGATCTAAAAAAAAGTTAAAGGAAGTTATCAACACCAAACCAGTACTATAAGAAATGTGAGAGAGATTTCTTTATGTAGAAAAAGTTAAATAAATAAACAAACAAAACAAATAAATGCTTGAAACAAAATCGATGGCTGAATGGATATGAAAACAAGACTCTTCCATATGCTGTCTACCAAAGATTCACTTCACATTGAAAGACACACAGATTACAAGTAAAGTACTAGAAAAAGATAGTTCATGAAAACTAAAATTAAAAAAGGTGTGTTTGCAATACTTATATGATGCAAATAGACTCTAAAGCAAAGCCTATAATAACAAGAGACAAAGAAGGACTCATTAATCCCATTTCTGTATATTTATCTGTAGAAATCCAAAACACTACTTTGAAAATACATGTGCATCTGTATGTTCATTTCAGGATTATTTACTCTAGCCAAGATATGGAGGCAACCCAAAAGCCCATCAATGGATGAATGTATAAAAATGAGGTGTACATATATACAATGAAATATTACTCAGTCATTAAAAAAATGAAATTTGCCATCTGCAGCAACATGCAAGGATATAGATGGCCTTATGCTGAGTAGAGTAAGTCAGATAGGGAAAGAAAAAAGCCATATGATTTTACTTACATGTGGAATATGAAAAACAAAATAAACAAAACAGTAACAAACAAACTCATAGGTATAGAGAACATTTCGATGTTTTCCAGATGAGAAGGAGGTTGCTGGGCAGGTTTAAAAAGGGGAAGGAATTAAGAAGCACAAATTGGTAGTTAAGGAAATAATCATGATGATGTAATGTATAGCATAATATGGTGTATAATATTGTAATAATTATGTATGGTGTCAGATGTATACTAAATTTATCAGGGCAATCACCTCATAAGTTATATAAATTTCTAATCACTATGTTGTACATCTGAAACTAATATAATAGTGTATGCCAACTGTAACTGAAAAAAAATAATATACATAAAATTAAAAACACAATGAGATATTACTTGACACCTGTCAGAGTAGCTATAACCAATAAATCAAAAAACAAGTCTTGGAAAGTATGTGGATAAAAAAGAGCCTTGGACCACTATTGGTGGGATTGCAAATCGGTGCAGCCACTGTGAAAAACAATTTGGAGGTTTCTCAAAAAAATTAAAAATACAACTTACCTTATGACCCAACAGTTTCACTGCTGGATATTTATTTTATGTATTTGTTTAAAAAATAAAATTTTATCATTTGTGACAATATGGATACCTTAGGTAATACCCTAGAGGGTATTATGTTAAGTAAAATAAGCCATAGAAGAAGAGACAAATAACATGATTTTACTTGTATGTGAAACCTAAAGAGCAAAACAAACAAACAAACAAGAATAAGAGAAACAGACTATATAGAGGGCAACGGAAAATCATAGAGCCATTTACGCAGCTAAATAGTGTTCTTCCCAACACTCAAAATTCAAAAGATGAAGACTATATTGACAAAATAACAGTGTCAAAAGGAAGGATGATTTAGAGAGCAAATATTATGATTATTTCTAAATGTAAAATTCTTAAAATAACTTATGAAGAATGATGTCAGTAATTTGGCAGAGTGAGAGATGTCCCTATATCACTCCCCTTGAAACAACAATAAGCTGAACATCTAAAACTCAACAACAACAACAAAAACTCAAACTAGACACAAGCATGTCAGATCATGGAATCTACTCATAACATGTAGAACAGGAATTGAAAAAAAATAGGTAGGTCAGAAGAATGAGTTTTTGTTTTGTTTTGTTTTGTTTTGTTTTAGCAAGGAGATTGAAACCCTCAAAATGAACCAAAAGGAGCTTCTGGAGATAAATAACACACTGAAAAAGATGAAAAATTAAATAGCAAGCTGGATAAATAGGGTCAAAAAATGGAGAAAAGGATCAGTGACATTGAATACAAAAATCTGAAAATAAATTAGAGGAAAGAAGAGAGAAGCCAAAGACTGAAAATTATTGAAAGAAAAATAAAGGACTAGATGATATCATCATCAGAAGAAACATAATAAAAATGAGCATTCTCAAAGGGGAGGAAAAGGAGCAGATATTAGAAAACATTTTAAGACAAATCCTTGAAGAGAATATTCCAAATCTAAGGAATGAACTGAAGCTTGGAATTCAAGAAGTCAAAAAATCCAATTATCTCAACAAAAAAAGGCCTTCTTCAGGACACACTACATTAAAATTATAAAAATCAATGTCAAACACAGAATTCTCAGGGCAACCAAGGAAAAGAAGACAAAAGGTAACCTATAAAAAAATTAGATTATTGTCAGACTTCTCAGTCCAAACCTTAAAAGTCAGAAAGGAGTGGAATCAAACATTCAAACTATTAAATGAAAGAAACTACCAGCCAAGAATAAAATATCCAGCAAAGTTCTTTAGATGTGAAGGAGAAATAAAGACCTTTCCAGACAAAAAATGGAGGGAATAATCCACTACAAGGCCTGCACTGCAGGAAATAACGAAAGGAGTCAGCTCACCTAAAACAAAATGACAAAAACAAACAAACAAACAAACAAATCATAACTATGAGTAAGGCCACTAGCAGGCAGAGAAGCAGAGGAGTGCAAACTTTACTAAGAAAGGAGTATTATAAGATAAACAATAATAGATTTGCTCATGCAAGATGGTAATGAACATTCAGCATACATGAGGACAAACTGAAACAACAAAACAGAAAAGAGAAGGAATCAAAGATCCAAATTCACAAAAGGGAATGAAAATAGGTGAAAGAAAATGTGTGTACACACACACACACACACACTATCCTCTACATATTCATAATGGTAACCACACACCAAAGATTCAGAACTGAAATACATAACAAAAAACAAACAGGACCAGAGGAAAAAATCCACAAAACTCAACTGGAATAAACACACACACACACACACACACACACACACACACACACACACACACACACACACACACCTAATATATCTATTAGATAGGCAGATATAAATAGATATTGATATAGAGAGATAGAGAAGAGATGTATTATAGGAACTGGTTTACATATTTATGGAGGCCAAGAAGTCCTCCAATCTGCCATCTGCAAACTGGAGAACCAGTAAAGCCAGTGGTATAATTTAGTCTGAGTCTGAAGGCTAGATAACTAGGGAAGTTATTACTATAAATCACAGTTCAAGGACAAAGGACTGAAGACCAAGAGGGGTATTGGTATATGTCCCAGAGTCCAAAGGCCAGAGAACCAGAAACTTTGATGTCTGAGGAGAGGAAAAGATGACTGGCTCAGCTTAAAAAGAAAGAAGAGAGGGTGGATCTTACTCAGTCTACTAAATTAAATGTTAAACTTTCAGAAACAGCCTCAAAGACTTGCTTGAAATATTTTACCAGCTATCTAAACATCTCTTAGCTGAGTTTAATTGACAAATAAAATTAACTTTTACACCCAGGGAGTTGGTTCACTGTTTGCATGAGGAAGTACAAAGTAATAAGGAAAAAGTAAAATATAAATTCCTTGGTTACTGTTATATGAAAGAGCTAAAATGAAATGGAAAGAGAGTGCTGCATTAGATATTTATAATGAACCAAGCTCAGTTTTCAATTAGCCTGAGCTTCAGCCCCTAGACTCAAAGTCACCAACAAAGAGAAAAAATTATGCCAGGGCAATAAATATACTTCTAAGACTCTGGTCTCCAAGATCATAGTTCACAGTGTGAGAAGGGGAAAACAAAATAATCTACTGAAACTAGGGTGTATCATGTGAAGAAATTGTCTCATTTTGTGGATCAGTATTATCAGCTCCCTAAGGAATATTTACTAAAATGGACTGTAAAACTGACTGATTTAGAGCTTATGATCACTTTATAGTGGAAGAGCATGTTCAGGTTGAAGCAGAACTCACTTGTGTATTGGTTGGATATGATTTCTAATCTACTTGTTTGTGATTTAAGTGAGGTTGTTTTAAAGCACTTGTTTAAGACATAAGCAAAGTTGCTTCCACATGAGTATGAAATAAGTTGTGTCAGGATGTCATCATCTCACATGTTGTCACTGATAAGAAACTCTGCAGCCCAGTTGCTGTGAGTTCCTGCTGGAGATTTGTTGGTAAGAACACGTGGAGAAGAAACTATGGCAAAATGACATTTGGAGTGTAAATACTGAGAGTTTGTGAAACTAGTTGAGAGTTTGGGTTTGGGTAAAGTGAATCTTCACAACTTAAACACTCTCTGAACACACTTGGGGCATTAGTTCCTGCCTCTGCAAGGTGACTCATAATAGACAGTGGTAAGAAACTCTGTAGTTGCTCCATAAAAGAGATTAGCCTACCCGCCTACACAAGCACTTTATTCCTTAACAATGTGCTTTAAAAAACAGGAGATATTCACTTTGCACTGGCAGCAGGAAATCAGCTCTTGGTTGGCCTCTATCTTTCTCAGTACCTCCTTGTGTAAAATTGTACACCTCTGTCAAATTTGGACTTTATTCTTTTTGTCTCCCCTTGCCTGGATTAGTAATGTAATTAATCCATCAGTCGTTTAGAAAATTTCTTTATTTGGCTTATTAAGAGATATTTTGTATTCTATTGGCTTGTGAAATTATTCTAATTCTCACAGGAAACTTGTGATAAATAATTAGGTGGCAAAGACAGAATCAGTATCTGAGTATTACTTTCCCACTTCCCTCTAAACAAACAAACAAACAAACAAACAATAATAATGATCTAGACACACAGCAAGTGTTGTGGGCTAAATTGAACTCAGGATTTCAGGTCCAAGGGGCTGAGACCACTACCTTAGTGAGTTCAGAGGACAGAACAGTGAGGCAGAGAAGACTATTTTTAAGCCTCAAAATTCAATGAAATTTGCTAGTTTCTGAGCTTGATTAAAACTAATGACTCCCTGTGCTCCCATTTTATCCTTTTTAAAATGGAAATGTCTATCCTATTCCTGCCCCACCACTGTTATTTAAAAGCAGTAACTTGTCCAGTTACATATATTCACAGCTGAAGAAACATTTTTCCTCAGAAGAATCATAGTTTCAGTCTCATTCACTCTTGATCTATATGAGATTTAAGATTTAGAGATGATGCTGTAATGGTTTAAGACATTTGAGCTTCTGTAACAAACAAAAGTCTTGGACTGGATGGCTTTCATATGTGAATCACAACAAACATTCAAAGATTTAACACCTAATCTTCTCAAATTATTTTAAAACATTCAAGAAAAGAGGAGACTCTCGAGCTGATTTTACAAGGCCACAATTACTCTAATTCTCAAAACAGAAAGAGACTTTACAAAAAAAGAAAAGAAAATTATAAGGGTATATCCCTGATAAACATAGATTTGGCTTGCAGCTGAATACCTCTCAGGACTGTGCCACTGAACACCTACCACACAAAGCCACATTAATAAGACCAGGAGACTTAAGAACTTTGCTTAGTACCTAGAAACAGTCACACAAAGGCAGCCAAAATGGGAAGACAAAGGAGCAAAAAACATATGAGAGAACAGAACAGAAATTCAGAAATAATGGAGTCAAACAATCTAACAGATGCAGAGTTCAAAACACTGGTTATAAAGATGCTAAATGAACTTATGGGATGTATAAATTAATTCAGTGAGAACTTTAACAAAGGGATAACAAAAAAGCATAAAAATGGAAATGAAGATTATAAGAGGGAACTAGTTAGAAATGAAGGACATATTATATAAAATGAGAAGTATGTCAAATGAAATTGAAAAAGTGAATAAAGAAGAGGAACAAATGCCCTATATAGAGGATGGGAAAGCTAAGGACACTCAATTATAATGGCAAGAAAAAGAAAGCCAAGACTGCAATAATAATTTAAGGATCCCATAGGACACTACTAAAGGTAAAATATACAGGTCATAAGGGTATGGGCGGGAGGAACTTTGAAGAACTATTTGAAGAAATAATGATGGAAAACTTCCCTCACCTGGTGAATTTAGACATAAAACCCCAGGAAACTCAGAAAGTCTCAGAAACAAGGAACCCAAAGAGGCTCATACCAAGATACATCATAATTGAAATGACAAAGTTTAAATACAAAGAATCTTAAAAGCAGCAAGAGGAAAACAGTTACCTACAAGAGAGCGCCCATAAGACTGGCAGCTGATTTCTCAAAAGAAACTATGCAGGTCAGAAGGACTTGGCACACAATATTCAAAGTGATGAAAACCCAAGATCTACAACCAAGAATACTTTTATCCAGCAAAGCTTTCATTTAGAGTTTAAGGACAGATAAAGAGCTTCTCAGACAAAAATAAGCTAAAGAAATGTATCAACACCAAGCCAGGAAATGTTGGAGGAAATTCTTTATGAAGAAAAAGATTGTATCAAAAACAGGAACAAAAAATGGTAATAACTACATTCCTCTCAACAAGTATCTCAAATGAAAAAGAATTAAGTGATCCAACCAAAAGTTAGAGTGGCTAAATGGTTAAGGAAACAAGCCCCTTACATATGCTATCTATAAGACACTCACTTCATATTAAAAGACACACACAGACAAAAAAGAAGGGGCTGAAAAAAGATATTGCCTCGATGGACCTAGAGGGTATTGCACTGAATGAATGTGTCAGATAGAAAATGACAAATATTTCATAATTTCACGTGCATGTAGAATCTAAAAAACAAAATCAACAATAACAAAAGTGAAAATAAACTCATATACACAGAGAATATTAGGAGGGATACTAGATGAATGGTGGGCTGAGGGGACAAAAAAATGGCAAAGAGATTAAGAAGTATAATGGATAGTTTCAGAATAAGAATGAAGATTTAGAGAGTAGCATGGGTAAGATGGTATTAATAATGTGAAAAATATGTAAGGAGAAAAGGGGTACTACATTTAGTGGGGTGATTGCTTTGCAAGTCATGTGGATCTCTGATAACTATGCTATACAACTGAAACTGGTATTCATTTTATGCCAACTATAATTGAAAATAAAAAACTTATTGAATTGTACAATATGAATACAAGCAACTAATTGTCTATTATATTTCAATAAAGATGGGGAAAATACCTAGGAATAAATTTATCAAAGAAGCTAAAAAAACATGTACTCAGAAATTTATGTCATTGATAAAAGACATTGAAGAAGACACAAATAAATAGAAGCATATAGTATGCTCATAGCTAGAATCAAATTAACGTCTTTCAAATGTCCTTACTACCTAAGGCAATCTATAGATTAAATGTGATCTCTATCAAAATACAAATGGCATTTTTCACAGAACTAGAATAAATAATCCAAACATTTATATAGAACCATAAAAGACCTTTAAAAGACATGGCAGTTTTGAGAAAGGAGAACAAAGTTGGAGGTTTTACTTTACCTGATATCAAACTATACTATAAGTCTATAGTAATCTAAAGGGCATGGTACTGGCATAAGAACAGGCACATAGATCAATGGAACAGAATGGAGAGCCCAGAAATAAATTCACTCCTATATGGTCATTTAATCTATGACAAAGAAGTTAAGAATATACAATGGCATAAAGACAGTCTCTTCTATAAATTGTATTAGGAAATCTAGACAGACAAATGTAAAAAATAAGACTAGACCACTTTTTTACATCATATATTCAAAATGGAATAAACTCAAAATGTATTAAAAACTTAAATATAGGACCAAGAACTATAAAATTCCAACAAGAAAACATAGGCTGTAAACTCTCTGACATTTCTCTTAGTAATATTTTTTTCTGATATATCTTCTCAGGGCAACTAAAACAAAAAATAAATAAACAAATGCACTATATCAAACTAAGAAGTTTTTGCATGGCAGAGGAAACCATTAGGAAACAAAAGACAACCTGAATAAAAAGATTAGGGGATAATACAGAAAATGTATAAAGAACACATACAATTCAAGAATAAAAATAATTAATTAAAAATGGGCAGAAAACCAGAATAGGCATTTCTCCAAAGAGGACATACAGATGATTATAGACATGAAAAGATGCTCAATGTCACTAATCATCAGAGAAAAGAAAATTAAAACCACAATGAAATATCACATCACACTTATTAGAATACCTATTATCAATAAATCAAAAACAATAAAATGTTGGCAGGGATATGGAGAAAAGAGAACTCTTGTGCATTCTCATTGGGATTGCAAATTTGTCCAGCCACTATGGAAAACAAGAATATAAGTATTCCTCAAATTTAAAAATAGAACTACCTTATGACACAGCAATTTAACTTCTGGATAATATCAAATAAATTCAAAACACGAATTTGAAAAGATATGTGCACCCCTATGCTCATCATAGAGTTATTTGCAATAGACAAAATATGAAAACAACCTAAGTTCCCATCAGTTGATGATTAAATAAATTATAGTACCAATATACCATGGAATATTACTTGGCCACTAAGAAAAAAAATGTCATTTGTGACAACATTGATGGACCTGGACAGTATTATCCTAAGTGAAGTAAGTTAGACAGAGGAAGATCAATACCATGTCATCTCATTTATATGTGGAATCTAAAGACCAAAATAAATAAACAAAATGAAAACAGACTTATAGATATAGAGAACAAACTGATGATTGTCAGATGAATGGGGAGTTGGGAAGCTAGGTTAAAAAGTTGAATAGAGAGTCTAAAAAAATGGCATAGATAATAGAGGCTCTATTCATCCCTCTGGTGACCAAATCAAAGTTGTAACAAAAACAAGAAGTAGCAGCAACAAAAATTGTCTAGGATATAGATGAATAAGCCATGCAACTAGAGAGAAATCCAAGAAATCACCCTGAAATGGCAAAAGGTAAGATGAGAGAAGGAAGCAGATCTGCCCAGTCATGAGCTGCTGAGTGGGATAGAGGCTGCGGTGGCAGCAGTGGCAGAAGCCTCTTAAAGGGGCCGTGTCCACAGCAGATTTTCATGGTGGTAGACTTGCTTGCTCTGAACACCAGTGTTCATTCGGCTGCATGCAAGGGCACCAGGAACTTACAGAGAGACAGTATCAGAGTGAAGGTCAAGGCGAGATTTGCTTTATACAGAAGTGCCGGCAGTATACAATGTTCTGTTTTGAGCTCTCCTACCAGAGTGTGGACACAGTGCCTGCCTCCAAAGCCTTGAAGTCAACAACCTGGATAACAGAGGTTGCTCTGCCCAGAGGATTTCCTGAAATCTCTCCTCCCCCTACTCGCAACCCCACCCAAGACACATCCAGGTATATCCTCAGTGAGTCAGGTGGTCCTTGCTAAACAGCATCTAGATTCACACTGGAGGCAGCTGGCCTCGATTTCTGGTGTGGCCTTTTGAGGCAACTAAAAGCATGGCACCTGTAGATTGCTTGCTGAATCTTAATAGGTGGTGCAGAAGGAGTAGAGGTTTGGGCTAAGTTTGGCCTACAGCTGAACCCCTCTCAGGACTGTGCCTCTGGACAGACATTTATTTCACAAATCCACACTAACAAGACTGGGAGACTTAGGAGCTGTGCTTAGTACATAGAAACAGCCATGGAAAGGCAACCAAAATGGGAAAAGAAAGAAGCAGAAGCCATATGAGAGAACAGAACAGAGATCCAGAAATAATGGAGTCAAACAATCAAACAGATGCAGAGTTCAAAACATTGGTTATAAAGATGCTCGATGAACTTTTGGGAAGTGTAGAAAACTTCAACAAAGAGATAAAAAAACATAAAAATGGAAATGGAAATTATAAAAGGGAACCAGTTGAAATGAAGAACACATTATCTGAGATGGAAGTATATTAAATGGAATAAACAAAGAAACAAACAAAGTAAATAAAGAAAAAGATCAAATGCCCTATCTAGGGGATGGAAATTCAAGGACATGCTATCAGAATGGCTAGAGATAAGATACCAAGACTCTAAAAATAATTTAAGGTGCATACGGGACACTATTAATGGTTCAAATATCTGTCTGATCAGTGTAACTGAAGAAAATCAAGATGTTGAGCAGCTGTTTGAAGAAATAATGATGGAAAACTTTTCTTATCTGGTGATGGAAATGGACATAAAACCCCAGGAAGCTCAGAGAATCCCAAAAACCAGGGATCCAAAGAAGCCCACACCATGACACATTATAATTAAAATGTCAAAGTTTAAACACAAAGAAAGAATATTAAAAGCAGCAAGAGAAAACAACAGATAGTTATTTATAAGGGAACACCCATAAGACTGGTAGCTGATTTCTCAAAAGAAACTATGTAGGACAGAAGTGTTTGGCAAAAAATATTCAAAGTGATGAAAACCCAGGATCTACAACCAAGGATACTTAACCCAGCAAAGCTATCATTGAGAGTGGAAGGACAGATAAAGATCTTCCCAGACAAAAATAAGATAAAGGAATTTATCATCACTAAGCCAGTATTACAAGAAACGTTGTAGGGACTTCTTTAAGAAAAAAAAAATACTCACTTTAGATTAAAAGACACACACAGACTAAAAGGAAGGGGATGGAAAAAGATATTTCTTTGATGGACCTAGAAGGTATTTAAGTCATACAAAGATAAACACTATATGATTTCACTCATATGTAGAATCTAAAGAATAAAAAGAACAAACTAATAAAAAACAGACACAAATGTAGTAGACAATTTGGTGATGGACAGAGGGGAGGAGAGTTTGTGGGGCTGGGAGAATGGGATGAAGGGTTAAAGAAGTACAAAGTAGTAGCTGATGGATGGTCATGGGGATTGGGTGTAAGGCATAAGGAATGTAGTTAGCATTAATATGTTGGCTAGGTGGAGGTTCAGGGGAGGGATGGAGTGATTGGTGGGATTGTTTCATGAACTATATAGATGTCTAACCAATGTTTTGTATACTTGAAACTAATTAAATAAAAAAGAAAAGTTAAATAGATTAAGAAGTACAAATTGATAGTTACAAAATATTCAAGGGGATGTGTAGTGCAGCATGCCATATAGTCAATAATATTGTATTAACTAATTATGGTGCTAATGAGTAGTAGGCTAATTAGGGGAATCACTTCATAAATTATATAGATGTCTTACAACTATGTTGTTCTCTTGAAACTAATATAAAGTAATATTGAATGTCAACTGTAATTTTAAAATTAACAATAAAAAAACATTTGAGCCTTTGGGATGAAGGACATGAATTTGGGATGCTCTCGATATAGTTTCAGGTATACAACACAGTGATTAGACATTTATTTAACTTACAAGTCGATCACCCCAATAAGTCCAGTACCCATCTGACACCATAAATAGTTTCTAAAATACTACTGACTGTATTCTCCATGCTATACTCTACGTCCCCATGACTATTTTATAACAACCAACTTGTACCTCTTAATCCCCTCCCTCCACTCCCTGAATCTTACAATTATCCAAATGCTCTCTCTATTTATGAGGTTGTTTCTGTTTTTTGTTCATACTGTTCTTTAGATTCCACATATGACATTTGTCTTTCTCTATCTGACTTACCTCAGCACAACACCTTCTATATTCATCCATGTTGCAGATAGCAAGATTTCATTTTCTTATTTCTGAGTAATTTCCCATTGTATATATATATACCACCTCTTCTTTATCCATTCATCTACTAATGGATACCTAGGATGCCCCCATATCTTGGCTACTGTAAATACTACTATAATAAAAATATGAATTCACATGTCCTTTCAAAGGAGTGTTTTGGTACTCTTTGGATAAGTACTCAAAAGTGTGATAACTGAATCCTTCTCTGTCTGTTGTTATGATATTTGATTTAAAGTCTATTTTGTCTAATATAAGTATTGCTACCACAGATCTTTTTAAATTTCCATTTTCATGAAACATCTTTTTCCATTCTTTACTTTTACTTTCTGTGTGTCTTTCAATCTCAAGTGAGACTCTTGTAGGCAGCATATATAAGTCTCTTGTTTTCTTATTCATTTTACCACCTTATCTTTTCATTAGAAAATTTAATCTATTTATATTTAAAGTAATTTTCCTAGTTATGTAGTTATTGCCATTATATTATTCATAGTTTTTTTAATCTTTTTCTTCATCTTCTTAAAGAAGGCTCTCCAACATTTTCTGTAATACTGGCTTAATGATGAAGAATTCCTTTAGCTTTCTCTTCTCTCAGAAGCTCTTTATCTGTTCTTTGATTCTAAATGGTAGCTTTTCTAGGTAGAGTTTTCTAGGTTATAAGTCCTTGCTTTTTATCACTTTGACTATTATGTGCCAATACCTGTTGGCCTGCTAAATTTCTGTTGAGAAATCAGCTGACAGTCTTAGGTGAACTCCCTTGCAGGTAACTAACTGCCTTTATCTTGCTATTTTTAAGATTCTCTCTTTGTATTTAACATTTAGCATTTTAATTATGATGTGAATTGGTGTAGACCTAATTGGATTCATCTTGTTTGGGACTCTCTGCACTTCCTAGGCTTGTTTGACTATTTTCTTCACCAGGTTATGGAAATTTTCAGTCACTATTTCCTGAAATAGGTTTTAGATTCCTTGTTCTCTCTCTTCTCCTTCTGGCACCCCTGCAATGTGAATGTTGATATGCTCAATGTTGTTAAACTATTCTCATTTTTGGATTATTTTTTCTCATTGTTGTTCCAATTGGGTGTTTTCGGCTACCTTATCTTTTAAATTACTTAATTGATCCTCCACTTCAACATTTTTAATATTGAATTTTAAAACACATATTTTATGTTTTAAAAAAGCGAAATTTTCTTTGATGCCATTTCACTGGCAAACCAAGTCATCTTTAGATGTGTGCTATTATAACGTAGTTCTCATTTTTAAATTTTAAACCTTCAGAATGTGTGCCATTACACTAAAGCATATATCTTATATCTTTCTACTTAACTAAAGAGTGGATGCCTCCTAACTTCCCATTTCTTTAGTTTGTCAAACAAAATAACCCAATAGGTTCAAGTGACCATGGAAATCTTTTATTTAAATATATATATATATATATATATATATATATATATATATATATATTTAGAGATTCTATGTACTTTGTGATTCTCATGGTGAAAGCAAGGCTATCAGTAGCAATTCATTAATTTAGAGCATATTCTGCTTTTATTAAGCTCAGATAATTCAGGTAGCAAGTATATCACTGATTAAACAATTGATATGAGAGTAAGTCAAAAGTTGTCTTATTTTTAAAGTAGTTCACTCATCATCTTTATTCTTCTAACAACACAAGCAGATTTAACGTGTCTATATCTAGCTGATATCATTAGGAGAGAAAATATAAAAATAATGTACATTTTCAAAGGGGAGAAAAAGGAGCAGGGATTAGAAAGTGTTTTCAGAGAAATAGTCAACAAGAATTTTCCAAATCCAAATCATGAGCTGGAGCTTGAAATTCAAGAAATCAATAGAACACTCAATTCTCTCAACCCAAAAAGACCTTCTCCAAGACACACCGCATTAAAATTATCAAAAATCAATGTCAAAAACAGAATTCTCAGGGCAGCCAGGGAGAAGAACCAGAGGGAAAACCCACAAAAACCAGCCAAGATAAAGTAAAACAGAAATGCAAGGACAAGGAAGCAAGGAAAACACTGAGCTACCAGAAAGCAAAAGATAAAATGGCTATAAGAAGACCTTATGTTTTAATAATCACCCTAAATGTAAATAAACTGAAATCTCATCCTTAAATGACACATTAAGCCAACTGGACCTAATTGACATTTACAGAGCCTTTCGTCCCAAAATAGCTGCTTATACATTCTTCCTAATGCACATGAAATATTCTCAAGAATTGCCCTA
>PVKZ01006364.1:0-36294 GCA_004027375.1 Macroglossus sobrinus | reverse complement strand
TGCGTCGTCAGTCTCTCTGCCTCCCTCCCATCTCTCTGTCTGTCTGTCTGTCTCCCTCACGTAACTTTCTCAAACGCTTTGAGATTCCGTTGGAGAAAGCACGCCTCTTTGCCCCCAAGCACTCAGCGTGTTATGTATTTGCTAACAGCGAGGACTTTCTCCTTCATAACCACAGCCCGGCTCTCAAAACCCGTTCACTTTCATCAGTGACGTCCTCTGTAGCTACTTCTCCCAAGCCCAGGACCGAATTCTGGATCACTTTGTTACGTCTCCTCAAAGGAGCCCAGTCTCCCTTTCGTCTTGCCCCAAAGCCCCGCAAATGTCACCTGTCCCCTAGTGAGAAAACCAAGCCCAGGGATAAGCAAGCCCGTGCCAGCTAGCACGACACGCCGCCCGGAGCCAGAATGACTGTCCCGGGGCCCGAGTGTCCACCCGATCTCAGACAGGGACAGATGGGATGGACCTCGGGCCCCGTGCTGCCTCGCTGACCACAGGGCCGGCCCAGCCCCTCTCCTCGGTGGGCTCGGCTCGGTGACGAAGGACAGAGCTGCTGATACTGGAACTCAACAGCGCCCCCCACGGTGGAGTCTGGAAACTGCTGATCCAAACCGATCAGCCCAAGGGCGCCTGTGACCTGCCTGGGGCCGCCTCGCGCCCCTAGAGGGGAGGCAAAGCGCCTCACGCACCCCACCCCAGAACCGCGAAGCTCGGGGTCCTTCCCAGACCTCCGAGGGCCCGAGGAAATGGGGCCCGGGCGGCGGAGGCCGAACCCCAGTCCGCGCTGGAGCCCGCCCTCGGCCCCCTCCGCCGGAGATGGCAGAGCCCCCCGCGCGGGGCGCCGAGCAGATGGGGCTGAGCGCCGGGAGCCTCCCGGGGCGACACGCGTGGGCAGGACAGCAACCGAAAAGGGTCAGTGTGGGAAGTGTGGCGAGGAGTGCAGACGTGTGAATTTTGTCACTTGTCACACTGAATTTTCAGAACTCTCGGCTCAGAGCCATCGACGCTGACCACAGCGGCTGGTGGACTAAAAGTGGCATCTGACCGCGGGGGGGCTCATCGAAACGGGGCGCAGGGCGTGTCTCAGAGATGGGCGCTGACGGAGTCACCCAGGACGCGGACGTCAGCAAGAAGTTACACCGTTCACCTACTAAGTCACTTCTCTGTGGAACTAACGTGTCTCAACAAGTCAAATACAAATGCTTCGTGAAGACAGTCTTCTGATCTGTGCCAAGGGCCACGCAGGAAGTGCAGGCCCACGCAGGAAGTGGCCTGTCCCGTCGAGAGGACTCTGCCACGCAGAAGCCCAGGGCCCCAAGGGCGGGCCCCATGGGGACACTCAGAACGGTGCTGGAGCCTCCCACAGCCAAGGGGGGCCATCTGCGCGCGGACGAAGGGACCAGCTGCCAGCCCGGGCCTGCCCAAGGCTGCGGGGCAGCGAGGAGGCAGCGGGCAAAGGAAAACCGCTCCTTGACATAACACGTTCACTGTGACGACCATACGCCTGCGTTTCCGGCCACAGTTACGACTTAGTGAGGATGTTTCAAGGAAACACGAAGTAACATGTGCACCTTTTAAGAGGTAAACGCGCCACCCCTTCCTCATTTTCCACCAGATAAGCGTTGACGGTCACAGGCGTGGGCCCGGTCACACTGGGTGGGTCGGAGCCCCCCGCTCGTCTGGCCGGGCGAGGTAGGCACGCTTCTGTAACGCTGCGTGAGAACCGCGTGGATGCCACAGGGACCCTGCGACAGCCCTGCCCCTTGCCCGGGAGCTTACAAGTCACTTCACCCCTGCACCAGGCTGCGGGAGGAGCTGCCCACGGGCATCACAGGAATACTGGGACAGCAACGGTGCCAGGCGCACGGCGGGCAGTCAGTTATACCGGCTGGGTCAGTGGACCACACGTCCCCAACACGAGCCAACGAGACGATTCGGGCTGGCAGGCACACACCTCCAAACTATACATACATATATATATATATATATCTTGCAGTTTTAATGCACAATTCATGAATATTTTCTCCTTTAAAAAATCAAACATAAATCTCAAATCTCTTATTGGTCATTACCTAAAATTCAGGTCTAATCTCCCTTCCCCAGAGAAAAACCCCTTTATTTGTTTGATGTTGAGTCTTTCAAAGCATGTGGATGCTTTTATTAACATGCATGTGTTCCCATAGAGACGATGTGTATTAAGGAAGCTACTCATTTTTATCTTTCGGAATTCCTTTAGTCCTAAAGGGCTGGCCACGTGATGGATCTGCTTTGGGTTCTCTAGGAAGGTGATTTCATTTGAGAATAACGGCTATTTGGTTTCTTCCTTTACGAGCTTTTAAACTGATTCCTTTTTCTCGCCTTCTGCATTGGCCCGCATCTCCAAGGCGATGTTGAACAGCTGCTGAGACAGAGAACATCCTGGTCTTACTCCTGGCTCCGATGAGAATGCTTGGATGAATGGATGGTGACTTGAATGAAAAATGCCCCACTGGTGAACTATCCTTGAATTTCTCCAGCAAGCTTCACTGCATAATTGAAACTGCTGGATTCCAGTTACTAATACTTTAAGAAGTCTCATGTTTGTTCGTAAGTGAAACTGGCCAGTCATTTACTTCTGTGCCCCGGTTGGGCAGCAAGGGGACGCTAGCCTTGCAACGAGCTGCCCAACGGCCCATCCTCTGTACCTGGCCTGGGGACCACGGTAAGTTGGAAATGTTTGCTGGCCCTGCTCGTGGGGTCATCCCGGCTGTGGACAGCGAGGTCGGGCGTGGCGAGTGGACGTCAGAGAGCCTCCATGTGCCCCGTCAGCGGGAGCTGCCACCTGGCTCTGTCATCTTACTGGCTTTCATCGGCTTCATCTCTCAGCGTGTGAAACAGGTGCGTTCGGGGCTCCCCCTAGCGCACTGCCCACTGTCACCGTAGTTCCATCCAGCGTTATTTGTGTGATGCTCTCTTTGCGGCGCACACTACCCTCTTTGTTCTTACACTTCCACTCTGAATTATTTTGTGATACTAGTATTATCAGACCAGTTTCCTTTTTCCTTAGCATCTGCCTGCCTTGTTTCATTTAATTACTTTTCATCTTCCTGTGTTGCTGTGTTTTGAAAATGAATTTCCAACAGTCTAAATGGGGGGGTCTGTCTCCTGTGATGCTTCTTCCCTCCCACGGGACCCTCGTCTGAGCTGCCGCGTGTCCCCCGCACGCACACCTGTGGGACAGTAAAGAGGACGGGCCCATCGGTGGGAGAACACAGAGACCCGCCTGCGGGGCGGGGCACACAGTCCCCTATGTCCCGACATCATGTCCGGACGGCCCGTGGGGCTGCTGCGGGAACCGCCCGAAGCGTCCCCGCGCGACCGGCGGGGACAAGCGAGCTCCCTGATTCGCTTTCGGCGGTAGGAGACGCGCCTGCGCCATAGCTGCTCAGAGCGGCGTCGCCTCCGCCTCCGCCAGCGCCGAGCCGCGGTCTGCGCCCTGGGCCCGCGGTCTGCGCACGCGGACACCTCCGAGCAGACGCCGTGGCCGCAGAACGCGGCCGCGGCGGGCGGCGTGTGGGTGCTGCCCGCGTCCCGGCCATCGACCCAACGCGGAGCTGCTGGCTGTGGGGGGTGCGCGGACGGAGGCGCATGGGGTTGCTTGGGAGGGGGGCTGCCGAGACAGAACGGGAACCTGGGGGTTACTGTGGGTGACTGCTCCCCGATGGGCATCTGGGGCCCACAGCGAGGGCCACCCGGGCTCACAATGAGAACCACCCCGGGCCCACAGTGACAGCCACCGGGGCTCACGACAGCCACCCGGGCTCACGACAGCCACCCGGGCTCACAACGACAGCCACCAGGGCCCACAGCAACAGCCACCAGGGCTCACGATGACAGTCACCTGGGGCCCAAAGTGACAGCCACCGGGGCTCACAATGACAGCCACCGGGGCCCACAACGACAGCCCTTGTAGGTTTTCATTCTGCAGTTTCGGGAGTCTTCCCCCAAGAATCAAACTGATGGAGCCCCTCGCCATGGGAAGGAGACACACCTGCCCCCAGGTAGGGCCTCTGGGGGAGAATGAGGAACGGTCACAGGAGGGGGACCAAGGGGACCTCCACTGTGACTTTAATGCTTTAGAAAAAATAGGCCCAAGTGTTAACGTGCGTTCCTTCTGGGAGGTAGGGATGTGGTCACTGGCCTTACGACAGCTGAACTTCTGTTTGCCTGAAACAAATCCCACAATATAAATAATTACTAATAGAAACCGTCTCCAAATATCTTGTAAAACTGGAGAGAAGGAGTGTGTTGGAAGGCATCTTGGCAGAAAGCAAGTCTCCACGGTTCCAGAAAACGAAAATCTGCAGTCTGACGAGTGTTTACAAATACTTAGTAGCTCGAACCCTATAAATACACTATGTGATTCTGGGTATAATTTTTAAGTTCAAAAGCAAACCACGAAGAATGTGCTACATTAAACCAAAATAAAGAGGTCTGCTTAAAACAACCGCTCTGCGCAGCAAATTACAAAGTAACATTCCTCTACTATTTAGCAAACACTGCTGAAGAACGTGCAATTAGGCCGCAGTTTTTCTGACGAGGAACATAAGAATCCACCAAGATCTGTACAAATACCCACGGCACTGTTCTGAAACCTCGTTGTTTTATAGGAGACAAATTCCTTTGGCCGAAATATTAAAGTATAGGAGCTCACACTTTAAATTTAGAGGGTGGGGTTCACCCCCGGCCTGAGCTGGCAGTGGCGTGCCCTTGGCGCCAGGCAGCCGCGGTGCCAGGTCACCGTGCGTGCCGCTGTCCCGCACGACGCTCCTGCAGACGGGTGTGGATGCCATCAGGCCCGGGACCGAGGCGAAGACACGGACGGAGAACAAGGCGCCCTCAGAGGCCGGCCTGTGAGTGTCCGCTGTGGGCAGAAACCTCCCCCTCCCCTTCCCGGCCAGTGTCCCCACTGCGTGGCATGAGCCCAGGGAAGCTGGTCGGGCTGCACAGGAGGAGTCAGGCGGTGCCAGCGAGTGGCCGAGGCACAGGGAGTGGCTCTGTGCGTGGCATTTGTCCTCTGAATCCCAAACCCGATATAGGGCATCGCTCCCAGAAACCAACGAGCACGGGGAACCAGAGCCTAGAGGGGCCCCAGGTCGGGGCTGGGGGTTGGATTCAGTGGGGAGGAAGGAGAGACCCCAAGACTGGGCGTGGGAACTGGGGACCTCCCACCTGATCTGGGTGACGCCGTGCCCACCACTGTTCCCTGGGTGTCCGGCCGGGCACGAGGAAGGCGCGGACGCTGGGAAGATGTGGGCCAGTGGCCGTGCCCAGCGAGCTGTGCTCGGCCCTAGGGACAGAGCGGCTGGGCGGAGACTGCTGTCCACCGATGGCCAGAGGGGCAGGTGCGGGGACGGCTGGAGAGCTCCAGTCCGCGACACCTCCCTTTCCTCTTTCACTCCCGGTGACAGTTCTGCTCCGCGCAGGACAGCGCCCCGGGGCGTGTGGGCGTGTGGGCGAGGCCCGCGGGCGGGGACACCGCTGGGGACCAGCCAGGCGCCGATGCATCCGCGTGGCTCTGGCCTGCGATCCAACTCTCTGTGGGAACACCTGAGCGCTGTCCCCATTTCTGGGCTGTTGGATTTGGGCTGATTTTTTTAAAACCATTTTCTGTTTTACTTTTTCTTATTACTTAAATTATATATAATGCTTAAGTATTTTACCAAAGAAGGGTCATTTTCCTCAGATATTCAATGTGCAAAATAAAGGGGCCACCAAAGGCTCGGTGACGTGGAGGAGAGGTCGGCCTTGCGGCCAGGCAGGTCCACTCCGCACTGTGCCACCACCGCCACCCCCATGCGACCCACCTCCTGGAACCCGCGCCCTCCAGCGCTGGCACCGACAGTCATGCTGTCTCTCCGGGGTCTGGGGTCACCGCTGCCCACGGGGGACACTGGGTGGAAGGCAAACAGCGTGTGACGGGACACAGTGTGTGCTCTCTGGGGGAGCTGTGGCCTCCAAGGTCCTCCTCGCTGGCCTCTTGCAGCCACTGAGGAGTCAGAAAGTGCCAGGGCTAAAGTCTGAACTGCTTAGTGGTGGCCGTGTGGTCAGCAGTCCCTCTGCAGAAGGCTTCACGCCCAAAATATACAGGAACTCATCCACGTCAGCAACAAAAACCAAAAAACCAGATTAACGTGGGCAGAGGACCCGAGCGGACATGTCCCCAAAGATGTATGAATGGTTGACAGGAACATGAAAACACACTCTACATTGCTCACCTCAGGGAAGTGCAAATCAAAACCACAAGGAAACGTCACATCCCTGTCAGGGTGTCTGTCCCCGAAGCGACGAGAGGACGTGGAGGGAAGGGGACCCCGTGCACTGTGGTGGGGATGGAAATTGGTGCAGCCGCTGTGGACATTGGAGGTTCCTCAAAACATTAAAAACAGAACAAACATATGACCCAGCAGGTGCACTTCTGGGTGTTTATCCAAAGGAAGTGAAATCAGGACCCCAAGAGATACCCGTGCCCATGTTTGTCACAGCATCACTCCCGACAGCCGAGACACAGAAAGACCCGCAGTGTCCACTGACAGACGAACGGCGCAGACACGCGATGGAACGTTATTTCGTCTTAAACAAGAAACAGCCCTGCCTCAGACACCAGGGACGAACCTGGAGGACGTCCACCCGGGGGCGGAAGCCAGGCTCAGAGTGCCGAACCCTGCAGGGCCTCACCTGTGCAAGGGACCGAAAACGGCCACGTTCCTAGAAGCAGAGAGAGAAACGGCCCTTGCAGGAGCCGGGAGGGGCTGGGGTGCTGGTCGAGGCACTGCGTTCCCGTTGTCAGACACGCACACTCCGGGCCTGGGGTGCAGCCCGGTGCGCTCGGCTAACGATAGGGTGCTCACACCTGCACGCTGCGGGGAGAAGCCCCAAGCGCGTCCTCCCCACGAAGACAAAGGTCACCATGGGAGGCGACGGGGGCGTCAGTCAGCTTGAGCATGGCGGTTGGTGCACGGCGTGCCCTTAGCTCAAACCATGACTTTGCCCAGCGTAAATACGTATCACTTTTATTTGTCAATTATGCCTCAATAAAGCTGGAAACAAGATAATGAAATGAAATGAACTGAAATAAATAAAATAAAATAAAATAAAATAAAATGAAATAAAATAAATAAATAAATAAATAAAATAAAATGAAATAAAATAAAATGAAATAAAATAAAATAAAATGAAATAAAATAAAATAAAATAAAATGAAATGAAATAAAATAAAATAAAATAAAATAAAATGAAATGAAATAAAATAAAATAAAATAAAATAAAATAAAATAAAATAAAATAAAATAGTTTTTAAAGAACAAACCTCCTGTGCAGGAAATGGTCACTGATCCCAGAGGAGAGCCGGGACATGTCCCCAGGCCAGGTACTGGGCACAGCTGAGGACACACGACCTCAGCTGCCACGCCTCCCTTTCTCATGGTGTCTTTACAAGGCCCAGCTTCTCTGATACAATCTTAGTGATTTCAGAATAATTGGCTTCAATGACATATTAAGGTATCCCGCTTTCATCACAGTTATTAGGTGACCCTAACGCACGAGCACGGCCTCTCGGTCTGACCCGCCGCTGAGCTGGGTCGGCCGCGGGACAGTCGCGACGCCAGGTCGGTGTCTGAGGTCGGATGAGATCCGGTGCAGCGTGCGCCACGGGCTCTGCCGTGGGCTCCTGAGCTGCCGGGTCACGGGGAACCCCACCGAGCTGCCCTCCCTGTCACTTCCTGACCTGCCAGCCCGGGGACACACCGCCGGCCGCCTTCCTGACGCCCTGTCACGTGATATCAGCTCCACTCCACTGAGAAGCGGGGTAGAGAGTAGATGTGAATCAAAGGCCATCTCCGTGCAGAAAACGAATAAGAATTAAAGAATGTATGTCTTATCTCACGTCATTCCTCATTTCAAAAACGTCCAAGTTTCTATGTTAACGCAATAATCAAGAATATTTGAAATTATTGCTTGTTAGTTTATGGCATGGAGTTTATAGTCGACCTCAAAATGACCCATCTTAGGGCCGCTTGTCACATCGGAAGGAAACGGGGCCTGGGCTGATACTGGGAATGAGAACCTCTGGTCAGCCAGGGGGGACAGCACTGACTGAGGCCACCATGGGCCCCGTGCGCCTGAGGGGCCATGGGAGGCCAGGGTGGGAGGACATGGCCCCAGGAGGCACATGGGAGCGCGGACCGAAGGGGGTGGGAAGATGGCCATAGCTCGTGGGGGCCCGGCTGCCGAAGGCAGAGGCTGAGCAAGGCCAGGGACGCAGTCACGGTCGCAGGGGGTGGGCGACACGGGACCAGCATGCTCGAGGGGATGGCCGAGAGTGAGCGAGGACCAGTTGGCCGGCGCGTCTGCGAAGCCGCCAAGGTGGAGGTGTCGCGTGGATGTGTCACAGACCCGAAAGCAGAGCCACATCCCTCCGGTGACGCTCCCACGGTCACAGCCCGACGTGTGCCTGCGGCTGTGGGCGTCTGTGCAGGCGCTCTCCGACACCCCCACTCCTTCCCAATGGCAGAAAACGGTTAACCTTTGGAGGATGTGTGGGTTGGTGGGAGGGGACGCTGGCAACGCGCTTAGTCCAGAGCGGAAAAAAAAGAGCAGGAGCCCAGACGGAGAACGAGGTGCCCCCGGCCCGGCGGGGGCCTCCCCCTCCCCTCCCCCAGCCACCGGCGGGGGCCTCCCAGCTCTTCCGTCTGATCGCTGGGCTCCCTGTGTGAACACGTGTCTGAGTCACTTCCCACGGGCACATCTTACATCTTTAAGCCTCTCTGTGGGGCTGGAATGTTCTTCCTCCTCTTGAGGCAAACCTGCCTCCCTGGACCTCGGCCCAGGGCCCGGCTGGGCCTCCAGAGACCCACCGCTACCCCTCCCTCACGAAGAGACCCTCTCCTTCTGAGAAAGTGACACACACCCCTTAAGGCGACAAAGCCTGCAGGGACAGCACTGTGCAGCTTCCTGAAGTGACGCCACGAGACCGTGGTGCGCACACCCCTGACTGAAGTACGTGGGACGTGGAACGGCACACGACAGGAAAACGAGTCCCAGCGATCGCACTGGCAAGGCTGATCGGGCGCAGAACATTGGCGAGGGAGGGGTTTACTCGTCACCAGAGCGAAGCTGCGGGGCTGACTGCCCCGGCACGTGAGCAGGTGGCTTTCCAAATGGGGTCCTGAGTCACCGCATGGAGCCGGGTGTGCTTCTCCCCCGGAAACCGCTGCCGGAGGTCCTGGGCCCCCTCGGGGGCCTGAGATCCTGCTCCCCTCAGACATTAAGTGTCTCTGTGTGGAAACACACGGGACCCTCTGAATAGGCTCCTGTCCGCTGCTGGACGGGGGAGCGGGGGCGGGGGTCTCCGCTCTCCCCCCGAGCGTCCCAAGGAAGCGGGCTGGCAGGAATCGGAGGGTCTGGGGGAGATGGGGCAGGAAGCCCGAGCACACACACGCGGCCCTGCGGTCATCAGCCCTCACGGTGCGGCCCAGTCTCTGCCCCGCCGTCCACGTGGCCCCGCCCACCTGTCCTCCTGCCCCAGTGTCTTTCCCGGGAAAGACGGTGGGATGCGGCATTTCACCTCCTAGAACTAACACGCAGACGAAGTGAAACTTTTTCTTCTTTCTTATAATCAGAAAAGAAATTAAAGAAGTAAAAATAAGAAAAATATGGAAAAAAAAATGAAACACATATAAGCTGTCTGGAGCAGTTCCCGAAATTCAAGGCATCTGGGGGAAACAGTGGCCTCTTCCCATCCCCCTCTGCCACAGAGGGGCTCCAGGGACAAGGGCCGAGCCCGCTGGCACCGGGGCCTGAGGCGGAGACGAGGAGGTGGGACCAGGGAGCCGGAAAGCCCCGCGGAGAGGGGAACCACCGCCGGCCAGACCCCACTTCCTCCGAAAGGGCGTCGGGGCTGAGTCAGACTTCCCACACCTGGGAAGCCCAGCTCTTAAAAAATTCTGAAACGGACCCTGTGATAACACTCCGAGGTCCTCGCACCTATCACTGACACAAGGAAACTTCAGAGACAGACGAAGCTCGATATTCATGATGATGAACCTATTAAGTCAACTCCTCAAATGGATCAACTTCCTGCAGGAATGAGCCGTGCACGAGAAAAGGGAAATCAGAGCATCATAGGAAGGGCCCGCACGACTGGGCTCTGCTAAAACCACCCACTCTCCCCCGGGTTGGGTGACACGGGTCCTGTTTCCTTTTAAGGACGTTATTCCCATCGCCAGCTTAAGGGGGATTGAATGGCGTGGCGATCACGGTACACAAAACAGGTAACATAAATCCTTTTATGAAAATATAAATCCCCGAACACGAGCCTGGGGACCGCTCTGGCCCCGGGTAGGGTGCTGGCCCGGGTGGGACGCGACCGACGTGCCCTCTCTCACGCCTGAGCGGTAAGCGCTCAGAAAACCACACCCCGTTTCTCTCTATCTTGCCGTAAAGAGGGCGGCCTCGAGCCACACGCTCGCCCCAGCCCTGCAGCCCTGGCTGTCACCTGGACTCCAGACCCGCAGCCAGCGTATCAACCAAGATGAAGTGCTGGTACTTTTTGATAAATTTTAAACTTCAATTCTCAAAATACAGAATAGATTAATTATGTAAAAAAAAAATTATGAGCATACAAATTTTTAGGAGTATTATAAGAAACAAGAAATATTCGGAAGAAACTCTCAATCATCTTGAGCTTAAAAAAATCATTGAACTAAAATACTAAATATTACATCAGAGAAATCTTCCGTGAAATGACATCTCTGGCCATTTTCTTTCTGCATCAATCATGCAAAGAATTCCCAGGAACGAAATTATCTGAACACAGAAAAGGTTTTGATTCCTCTTGGCCCAATCAATCAGCCGAGAAAGGGGAGTCCGGCAGCTGAGGGCCGCGCGCACCCCCAGAACGGCTCACGTTCGGCCAGAGCCGGGCGCCGTCCCCCGCTGGCTCGGAAGCGGGCTCCACGGCAGGGGACAGCAGGCCTTAACTTGCCGAGCACAGCATGAGGCAGGATGTGCTGCGACCCAGCGCCCAGGCGGCCGCAGCTGTCCCGTGACGCTCAGACCCGGGACCTGCCATGTGTCTGCAGGCCGCGGCCACCCCCCAAGGGGACGGTGAGGGCGGGCTCCCCACATCAGCCCTGGCCCAACTCCTGAGGGGACGAGAAATGGCAGAGAGAACACCTTTTCTGAGGGAGTCGATGGCAAAGACACTTTCACAATTGGAACACTTCATTAAAAATAATAAAAATATACATCAGAAAGCGTGACTTACCGCCGTCAGAGACAGTTGCAGACTGAAAGAAAAGAGAGAGAGACATGAGTTAATGAGGCCTCATGACAGGTCAGGAAACAGTTCGTCCACCCGAGGAGCAGAGCTGGGAGGCCCCCCGGGAGGCGCTGGCTCTCTGCGCAGGTGTCAGGAAAACCAGACACCCCGGTGAGTCAGGAGCTTCGCTCCCACTTCCTGCGGAAGTCATCGTCATTTTCATTGGAAGAGGACAAATCCCAGCACGTCTGACATCACAGCCTGGGGAACGGCCTGAGTGAGGGCAAGTCTGCACACTTCGGTCCCGCCAGCCCAGGGCCGCCGGGCGGAGGGCACGCACCGCGCCCAGGAGGCGGCCGGCCGGCGGGCAGCCCGTCCAGTGCCGGGGCTGGCGCTGCCCTGGGCATGGCGCATCACACACCCCGGGCACCAGGCTCCTGGGGTCACCTCCACTGCGCGGGGCGGACCCCAGGCCCGGAGAGGTGGGACAGGTCCCCGAGGATGGCAGTGCGGGTGGCAGCCCACCCGTGCCCTGGACCAGTGAGGCAGGAGCGGCCACGGCAGGCACATGGAGGGTGTCGGGGGAGGGTGTCGGGGGAGGGGGAGGGGGAGGGGGAGGGGCTGCAGGAGAGGAGGGTGGCTGGCTCACAGGCGCCAGGGACAAGAACAAACACGTCGAGCGAGACGTGATTCAGGCCAGTTCTGGAAGGAGACGCTGCCAGGGGAGGTCCTGGGTGGCAGACGTCCCGGATAACCAAAGTCTCAGGTAGCTCTGGGGCGGGGGCAGCTCAGAAAGTCGGCCTGGGACTCACCCCACAGCTCTGCGGCCACCAGAGGCCACGCCCCCGCGGACACGGGGACGCTGGGAGTGCCGCAGGAGCCGGGCTGAGGAAGGACAGGGTCTTGGAGGCACACCCACCAGGAGCCACCACGGAGCCGGGGAGGGAGGACCGCGGGGCTTGGCGGGGAGCGGATTGCAGGGGCCTGTGACCCCAACCGGGTCTGCGGAAACCCCCCAGTCCGACATGAGGACACCACGCCCTGCCGAGGGGCCGTCCTTGCCACTGATCCCGAGAGCTGGCCTGGAAAGGGACCCCCGGGCTCTCTGCAGGCAGGTGAGGCCCGAGCGCGGGCCGTGGGGACGGCTGGCCACCAGCACGGTGACAGGGGTTAAGGAGACGAGCGCCTCGACAAGCTGGCTCACCAAGCAGCTTGGCCCTCCCTGGCGTGAGGCCGCGCATGACGCCCCTTCCCAGGCCCGAGGCCGCCCGGACCAGCAGAGCTCAAGGTTAAGACCCCGCAGGCCAACACCCAAGAGGCGAGGCCCGGAGGGGCCCGGGTCGGCCGTTACCATGCGCACCGCGTGGCCTCGGGCACCGGGCGGCGAGCGCACGCATGCGCAGTCTGAGCTGCGGGCCGCGCCGCTCTGCACGCTCTGCCTGCCCATCCCATCCCCAGCGCCAAGGCCCCCGACCTTGCCACCCCCGCCTGCATGGACAATGGGGACCCTCAGCCATTCCGAGCAGACCTGGTCTCAGCCCCTCATCTGGTGGGACGTACACCTGCAACACCAGAGAGGCCAGCTAAGTGAGCCATCCTCCTCTCCCAGAAAGGGACCGAGCACAGCCAGTGCCAGGAAGCGCTTCCCAGCAGGTCAGACGAGGGACTGTCACGATCCGAACCATCATGAGTCTCGGTTCAGAAATACCTTATCGATATATTTCCAATAGTAAAAACATACACTGCTGTGTGTCCAGTTTTGAAACTCTCGCGTTGCCACCCGTCAGAGGAGCAGCCCCGCAAGCCAGTACCTGGCTACCTGCCCTCAGCCCGAGCGGCTGGTTGCATCGCAGAAGCGGGCGGGCCCCCGCCCCAGGGCTGACACAGGCACCGCGGACAGCGGCCCCTCTGCTCCGCGCAATAAACCACCTCTAGTCACGTGGTGCATTTAACAGCATCAAATGCAAATCATGCCGAGACGACGAGAAGGAGATGTGCAAGGCCAGGCACAAAACCAGAAATATTCTCAACAGCAACATCGGAAAAACAAATCATAAAATGTAAACCTCATGAGTACGAAGAACAGGTTCATTCCGCGTTACAATCATGAGTAAAATGAAATCTCAGGCTTTAGCAGACGGAACAGAGTGCACTAAGAAATCTCTAACGCATCCCCAAAATGAAGTGACGCAAGGAGAGGGGGGTGTCACTGAAACCAAAAAGAGGCGGAAGCAAGTGGGGTCTGCGAGTGACCCCACGCATGGGGGCGCGACCAGGTGGGTGCAGCAAGCAGGGCGGGCTGGCTCGCCCGCTCAGGGGTCTGGTGGGGGCCTCGGTGCAGAGCGAGCAGATCCAGAGAAAGTCAAACAAACGTGCTTTTTAAAAGGAGACTTTAATTTGTAAGACAGTTTAAGGCTTATAGAAAAATTGTGAGACAGTACAGTAACACACATGGTTTTTAATATACTCCTGATCCCAAAGAAGTAAGGGAGTCCCTTACAGAGGGAGAAGAGAGAGGAAAGGAACAGAGATCAGTCAGCAAAAAAATGCCAGCACCGGCACCACATGGGGCTGTCCAAGTCCTGGGCAGAAAGCAGCCCGGTGGAGGCCCACAGGTTCCGAAAAATGAGCCCCCGCTAATACGAGTTGACCAGTCAAAACCCCCTACGACCCGGGAAGACCCGCCAGGAGAAGGAGCCAGCAGGACCAACACCAGAACCTCAGATGCTGCGAAGTCCTGAGACAGCCTCAAGGAACCCTGAAATTGTAGAGAAGTAGAAGCTGCAATAAAGAAAAGAGGAAGTAAGATGGCAGGCTTGGAAAATAGCCCACAGAATGTCTGCCCGTGGAAACCACAAGTGCTGAAATGAAACCCTCCACAGAGAGGCTAGCGACAGAGAGGGGAAGGCTGGCGGCCCCTCTGGGAGCTGGCACACAGACCTGACAAGCAGCGCACTGATGGGGGGCGGGCGCAGGACGCCCCTGGGGGTGCACTGTGGTGACCCAACCGCAAGCGCTCCCCGCCCACGCGGTCCCTTCGGGAGCTCCGGGGCTTGCCCACCGGAAGAGGCGTCCAGTGTTCCATGTGTCTCCGGGGCCAGCATTTTGCAAGAGGGACTCAAGATCTCGAAGCCACAGCCTCGAATGCATTTCCTTCCCTGTCCCCGTCCGAGTCGCTGTGCGAGCCCCAAACTCAAGGAACTTCGGGGCATCCGAGGAGCCGCAGGCTGGTGGCCTCCGTGTGCTGACGGTTCGAGGGCTCAGAGGCCTCAGATGCCCCTGCCACCCACCCTGCAGCCACAGAACCGGCTGGGCCTGGTACTGTCCTGGTTCTAACAAGGCCAGAACCAACGATCAAGCCCAGGACACACGGCGCACAGCACCGCCTGCGAAGCCTTAACCCCGCCCCGCCTTGAAGCCCCGCCCCGGCCCGGGCCGCGGATTGGGGGGCCGCTCTGAGCCCCGCCCCCGTCCCCTGGCCAGTCCACCGCCAACGCGAGCCCTTTCTCCTCCCAAAGCCTGACGCCCGCGCCGGCCTCCGGGTGCGGGCAGTGAGCTGGGCCTGACACCCGCGGTGCGCTCACGCCGGGCAGGACACGACCCGACGCCGCGCGCAGCCCTGCGCTCCTGCTGCCACCCTCTCCGCTCACGCCCGGCTATCCTGGCAACTGTCCACATGCCAACCGGACATCCTCTCAACAGAAGGCTCAACGAGCCACGTCTAATAGACGTAAAGCCACTGTCCTCCCGTTTACACATATCTGAGGACAGGTGATGACTTTCCCTGGCTGGGTCACTTAACTTGAAAACAAACAATGTGTAACTCCCATAAACCTAAGTCTTCTGTGTGCTGGCCAATATTTACTCTATTTATCCGCGCACACCTGGCAGAGCCGTGCCAGGACGGTGAGCCATGTCCAGCTGCCGGCACAGGAAGGGCCCAGGGCGCAGAAGCTAAGGGGCGTGGGGTGGGGCTCCCGGGCTACAGCCCGTAGCAGGCAGTGCCCCCGGGACTGGTGCCCACAGGACTGGTGCTGGCAGGGGAGAGGGGGGCACAGCGCTGGGTGTGGGGGCATGAGGAGGAGGTGCAAGCAAGCAGCCCACCAACAGCAGGGCGTGTAGAAAAGGCAGGTAACCCCAAAATGATTTCTCTTTGCCTTGGGATTGATAACTTGTCTGGTTCTGACCCAATGACCCTTTCTAAGCCTGGGTTGCCTTTCTTTGAGTGCATCCCGGCTGACAGGCGAAAGCGGTCCAAAATAGGGAAGGTTCAGCAACCCCCAGAGATAATTCCAGAAGACCACCCCCCAGAGGGCCAACAGGATGGACTTCGGCTCGGCGGGACTCCGAGCTGGGCATCCTCGAGGTCCTGGATCTGTGCACGCTGCTAGACCCCCGAGAACATCTTTCTGAGCTAAGACTCAGCACTTCTCATGGCTATTCTGACACCCAGAACAATCTGTATTAATAACTCGTTTTCACTTTCTGCACTTCTTGGGTTCTTCCCAGATTCTCAAGCCCACATGTTCTACTTACAGGGAAAGCAGCCTGAAACGAGCTGCCAGGGAAAGGTCCCGTCCGTCAGCATTTCTCGCTGCTCCCAATTTAAACATATACCGTGAGGAGGCGGCTCTGAAAAGGTCTGTGATATCCTCCCCGGCTGGAATTCACACGAACGTAAATATATCTGTTTCCAAAGAGCTGCAGAGCGTCTTCGCGACAGAACTGAGCGCAGACCGTCCGGTCCTGGGGTGGGCCTCCAGGGGACACGGACTTGCGTTTGCTCCTGGCGGGAATCTGGACCACACATGTGCCATGGACGTTTTATCTTGCACTGTTTAGAAAGTTCTAGATGATTTATATGAAAAGGGCTATAATCAAGGAGGCGTCTGTCGGTAACATTAGACAAAAGCAATTATTAGAATGCATCGTTTCCAAATTACTTTGGCATATGGTCATTAATATACAGCGATGTAAATGTTCACTTTTGAGCCACTGACAACATGTCCCACCTTGGACATACAGTTTATTAAATGACCACATGTGACTCCTATATAAGGAACAAATGGCCTGCAAGTTGCACAAATGTAGCCCATGTTTTGAATACAGAGAAAAATATAAATAATCCAGTGATGCAAAACCTCACTTTATCAATCTAATTTGCATCTAATATGTATTTACTTGACTTTTTAAAAACTTGACCTCTTAAGTTTTAGGACGACTCCCACCGGCCCCCGTGCATCAGACAGCAGGTCCCCGTGGGGCCGGGGGACCCCAAGAGGCGGGGCGGTAGGGCCATCAGACGCCAGGGCATGGTGGCACGCGCCAGGTGCTGCCAGGTGCCAGCCTGCTGGTGCGATTACGACACTGGGCCCATGAGAGGGGCAGGGCCGAGGGTGCTGGTCGGCGATGCAGGGGGTGGCAGGCCGGGCCGCTGGAGCCGGCACTGCCCTGGGTATCACGGGCGGCCTGACTCACCCCGGCCACTGTGGTCC
Source organism: Macroglossus sobrinus (assembly GCA_004027375.1). NCBI lineage: Eukaryota > Metazoa > Chordata > Mammalia > Chiroptera > Pteropodidae > Macroglossus > Macroglossus sobrinus. The sequence goes on along the minus strand of PVKZ01006364.1, from coordinate 19,503 downwards.
CACCGCCGCTCCTAAGCATGCTAGGGGCTCCACGCTGCCTCGAAAGGAATATTCGACTCTTTTTTTATATATATATAGTGCCAGCCTATTTTCTCTTCAGATCTTGCCCAGAGCCCCAGGGCACCAAGAGGTGGAACCTTTGGTCTCTGGCAGGTCCCCTCCCTCAGACTCTAGCAGCCCCGAGGCCCCTGACCAGTCCCAGCAAAGCCACCACGGCTGACATGCTCCCCAGCCAGTAAAGTGAGCCCCTGCCAAGCGTGCGACACAGGAGAACCCATCTTTTATGACCGGGAAGGAAGGATGGACCACGGCGGTGACAACCCCCACGCAGCCGGCCAGCGGAGGCGGCTGCCATCTCGGCCCGGGCAGTGCTGGCTGCTGTGGGCACGTGAGCGCAGAACAGGGTGGTGGGGGAGGGGGGCTCAGGGACAGAGCGCCTGGCCAGCGGTGCCCTGACAGTGGACCTCGCTGCGGTGGGACTTGTCCCTGCAGCTCTGAGGGTGGAGGGGATGACGTGTTGGGCACGGCCATCGCCATGGGGCACTACACGCTTCTGCACGGCGCTCCCCCTCGGGGAGCCCTCCAGCCCAGGCCCCACGGGGCTGCGTCCCTGCAGCCGCAGTGAGCACTGCCACAGCCCTGAGGTGGGGGGCTCGCCAGGCATGGCACAGCACCCCACCCCGAGCACACGTCCCCCGGACACGCCAGGGGGCTCTGAGTTTCAGCCCAGGGTCCGGGGCCGGGGGTGGAGGGCACAGCGGCTCGTTAAAGCTGTCCCCCACGACCATGCGCACTTCTCCTGGGCTGTGGCTTTCGTGTCTCCTCACTCAGTATCTCGGGCATCTGGGGCTGTGACAGCCCATCACGGCGAGGGTTAAAGATGACGGCTCGCTGTGTTTGGCAAAGAAGCATGTGCGTCTCCAAACCCCACTCAGGCTGCATCTCGCTTTTAAAACGGAGGGGAAACTGCGAGCTGCCCCCCGGTCAGCGAGGGCCTCCCTCCCTCTGGCGCAGGTCCTGTCGGCCCCCCTTGTGCTCCTTCAAAGATGTGGGGGACAGGCTGCTATAAAGGCTTGTGAGCCGTCCGCTTCATGAGGGGAGCAGCTGACAGGGACTCGCTCTCACACAGCACAGCCCGTACTGCACGCTCCCACACTCTGGATGGGGCCAGTGTTCGCGCGACACCCCCACTTTGAAGATGAACAACTGGGGACTCAGAAGGAGCAGAAATTTGCCCTTAACCACAGAGCCGGTGTGGCGGGGGCCGGCCGGAGCCCTGCTCCCTGTGACGGTCACCACCGCTGGGCTGGCCCGCCCGATGAGTCACGGGGGAAGCACCGCGGCCCCCTCCCCCACACGGGCCGTGGGGCCAGCAGAGCTGCGGTGGCCACCCCCCTCCCCCGCCCCACCTTCCACCGCGACGAGCCACACGCGAGCAGGGAGCAGCTCGGGTTCTGCTGCTGGAAACGCGACCATGAGCCCAGACGGCGTGAGCGCTCAGGGAACAGCTGATTTGCCAGTCGGAGCATTTGCAAAGATTTCAAAAAGGACTCCAAGTCATTTATAAAGGCAATTACCAAGGCAAATTTTTTCTACAATTTGCCTTAATAAACTATTGGAATGAAAACGCAGCCTACGCAGGTGTAGAGATAACTAAGTGGTTAATCGGTCCATTAAGGCCGTAATCTGCCCAAACTCAGGTCCCACCCAGGTGTGCGGTGGGGTCGGCGGGACGGCGTCCCTGCCCGCACAGCACGGCCGCGCGCCCGGGCCCCTCAGGCTGCTCCCGTCCCCAGCACGTCGCCTGTCAGTCCAGGGGCCTCCAGAAGGCCCCTCAGTGTTTGCAGAGCACAGGAAAGGCTGCACCTACTTCGTGAGCCGGTCTCGACCTGTCCAGCAGACCTATGTCTGTTTCCTGTTTAAAAGGGAAAATGCCGTTCATTTCCCTAAACCCAGCCTCCAGACCTGTCCCATCTGAACGAGTCTGTCTCTTCAGTTCTCTGCAGAAGGTTCCAGTTAGATATTCAGAAAACAGACAAAGATGAAACACGTCTCAGAGAAGAAGACATTTAAGACTGCTCCCTAGTAATTGGCGACAATCTTCTGTAAATAATTTACGTTTATTTTTATATTTTTATCTCTAATCAACATGGCACAGCCATTAGAGGAAAATAAAAATTCTTCTTTTTATTTAATCTCCATCCTTTAAAAAATGTTTATAATCAGTTCAACTTTATAAACTCAGAAAATCATCATTAAATACAACTGTTCCCTATGTGTGTGTAGAAACAGAATCAACTCGTTACAATTCAAAGTGTAAGATATGTAATAGGGATTAAGAGCATGACAGAGTATAATACATGTATCTAGTTGAAATTTAACATTTCAACAAAATTCAGTCCTCTGTAAGATCTGTTAGCATTGCCAATCCCGGTAAGGACCGGGAACACACGGATGGATGCCTTCTGTCTGGCTGACTCAGTGCAGGCGACGTGGCCCCCCACAAGGCTTGGCTGGACCCTGGCGTGACCCGCCCGCCACCCGGCCCCGCTCTGGCTGATGGTCCGCGGTCCCCACACTTATCTCCGCGGGACTCACCTCCAGCTCCATGAGGCAGGCACAAAAGAAACGTTTTTCAAAACTTACACTTACAAGCTACCGTTCACCAAACAGGCTGAAGACAGAGCAGTCACCCAGATCTCCGACAACAACTGTGTAAATGACAAGGGACAGCTGGAGAAACCTACCTGCTGGTCGGGATCGTCTGAAAGGTGCGTCTCCTCTGACAACCCTTTTCCCAAATTCATCTTAAGGAAACTCCCGGACCTCACCAGGCACGCGGACCCCAGACACACCACTCAGCAGCGCAGCATGCCTGCGCACGTCAGGAAAGTTTAGACACATGTCAGATGGAGTCCCATTTAGCTCCCTCCGTAACCCATGGCAACAGGACACTGCAGGAAGCTGCGGTTGGCCAGGGATTCAGACTCTCTCTTATACAAAGAAGAAAAAAAAGCCGTTTACATAAATCACGCTGTGAGATCATTTTTAAAGTATTTCCTCTACCAAATCAGAAGAACAAAACTTCAGCTGATAGGGGTAATTTCTCAGTCAGTACAACAGCTGCAGAGAATTGGTGTTTTTAGCAGCGTGGTGCAGTTCGCACCCTTAATTACAGCCGCTGATTCTATTATAAGCTTCCATATGCATGAGTTTGTGGGTGCCAGCCCACGGGTATGCGTCTCGCTCAACCTGTCTCCGGGCCCCTGCTCCGTCTCTGCGCCGTCTGCTTTCCAGCGTCCGACACGGCCTGAACGTGAGGGGTCACGGCCGCCCCCGGGTCACAGAAGAGAAAGACAAGTAAAAGTAGTTCTGGGACTAGGCGTCACCGCACAGCTCCGCTAGGGTGCTGGAAATTGAGGGGTACACTGCTCACGCCCACGTGCGTCCAGATTCTCAGCAGTGGGTTTCGGGGTTTCGTGGGAGTAGGGTGTGGGAACCCACCACGCTCCTGCAATGCCAGCTGCACACGCAGCGCCCACGGGGACAACAGGCTGGGGTGATGGCCCCAGGGTTTGGCTCAGGTCGCCAGCTGGGAGGGCGCTGAGCCCGCCCTCCCCTTGGCTCTCCGCTGGGAGGGGCTGAGCCCCCCACACACGCAGGGTCTGCAACGCGGGCTCACGGCTCTGTGTTCAAGGCACACACACCACGCCCACCTGCCAGGTCCAGTGCACAGAGGGGCCTGGGCTCACGCGTCCTCACACGGCTTTGCTCGGGACCGCATGCAGGGAAATGCGAAAAAGCAGTGGCAATGGCGGTCAGAGGCCTCATCGCCACCTCACTACCACGGCTGAGCGCAGGGACTGCCGGCCTGGCACCCAGGGGACACTGGGGGCGCCGAGGGACCGGCGAGGAGGAGGAGCGGGCCAGCCCAGGGCCGGGCAGTGAGGGAAGGCTGCGGGGCGGGACGGGGACTTAAGGTGACGAAGCAGGGACGGCAGCAGGAGCCAACAGCCCAGGGGGCCCCGACTCGCCCTCTGCAGAACTGCTCCTCCCTGGGAGGGGGCAGCCGTGACACAGCCACGCGAAGAGAAGCCTCGCTCCCTCCAGCTCCACTCCCGGGGCCCCATGGTGGCCCGCCTGGCCTGCAGGGGCCTCGCCATCAGGCATCGAGGCTGCCACTCACAAACCAGGCCCTTGGGGTGCCCCAACGTCACCAGCAAGCCCACCTCCGTCCCCAGGCAGCTGCGCCAGGCAGGGAAGCTGTGCCTGGAGCCTGTGTGGTGTGAACTGTAGGCCCAGCCTGGCCCAGAGGGCAGAAGGAATAGACCCAGCGCCCCCCACCCTCCCTTGACCCTCATGCTCCCCCTGCCCAGTTCACCTTCAATACGCAAATGCACCCCACACATGCACCCACATACATATGCATACACATGTGGTCGCACACATGCATGCACACGTGACCCACACATGCACACGTACACCCCACACATGTGCACCCACACAGATGCACACTCATGTACCCACACACGTGCACACACGTGCACCCACACGTGTGCACTCATACACATGCATGCAGCCACACACATATGCACACATGCATATGCACCCCCACACACATACACATGCATTCACACACACGCATGCATCCACTCACACACATACATGTACACCCACACACACACGTGCACCCACACACAGAGGTGCACCCACCCACAAGCACACATGCACCCACCCGTGCATCCACATCCACACGCACCCACATGTGCACCCACCCGCACACACACACACTCTCAGGGAAAACGCATCGGCGAGAGAAGCGCGCGGTGTGCACGGTGGTCAGTGGGACCTGTGCCTGTGGCCCTGGCGCTTCTCGCCGGTCCCCGAGGGGCGTCTCCTAAGTCAGGGAGCTTTGGAGGACGCGGTGGTGCCCGGGCCAGAGCGGAGGACAGCAGTGTCCTGGACCCGATGGCCGCAGAGCCCGCCCTGGGCCACCAGTGACTGAGAAGGGAGGTCCTGCTGCCTGCAGGACCCCGGCTGGGACGCGGGAGACGCAGGCCCCAGGGGAGCGAGGGGCCCAGGGCAGCCCCTGGGTGCCCGGCTTGTTTTCCTTCTAGTCATTTAGGCGGGAACGTCCCTGTCCGCACAGAAGCAGCGGTGTCCTCTGGTCCGAGTGGCCGTCCAGTCAGGCGATGAAGGGGGCCGGCCCTGTCGGGCTCCGAACGCTGCTGCCCCAGGGTCCCCTGTCCCTCCCGGGCCTTCTCCGTCTCCCCATTTGCTGTCGACCCACCCTCCCCTGCTGTCTGTAGGAAGGAGTGGGAGGGACGAGGCCAGGAGTCTGGGGACAGACTCCCTGGGGCCAGACGGCGCCCTGGGGAGCCTGAGCCTGGCTTGCTGGGGCGGAGCAAGGCCCGGATGCCAGGGACCCGCGTCCCGGGAGCCACTGCGAGCAGGTGCCGGGACAGGCGGCACCGGATCCTCCATCTGTCCTCCTCACTCTGGTGGCCGCGATGGCCCGAGCCCCGGAGCCCAGCGCAGCCCCTAAGGAGTGGGCTGAGCGTGGCCCGAGCCCGGGAGGAAGGCTGGGCGAGGCGGCAGGGCCCGTGGCTGCACAGGCTCAGCCCAGGACCCGGAGCTGCTGGAAGCACTGGGACTGGCTGGCGGGGCCGTGGGCGCAGCCCTGCGGGCAGCGCAGGATGCCGGGCAGGGGTCCAGGGGTCCGCCAGAAAGGACAGGCGAGTGGGGAGCACGGGTGTCCGCGCAGGGACAGCGATGAGCCCCCAAGTGGTGTCCAAACCGGGATCTGCCCAGAGGTGCCCCTCACGCTGGGTCCCCTCACGGCGGCCGTGAGTCACTGCCCCAGGCCGGAAGGCCGGCTCCACGAGGCCAGGGCTGGTATCGCTTTGTCCACTGCCGTCCCCTGAGCCAGAATAAGCCCTGACACGTGATGTTCAGGGCTTCAGTGAACACTCAGTGAGTGAGGAGACACTCGGGCACTGAGAAATTCTAGTACGTGCCCAGGTTAACAGGATCTTAAAGAGAATTAAGATGAGTTCCTTTGTAAATGGTTCAAAGGGCAGATTAATTAGTACGTGAAAGATGAGAATAAGCCAAAGCTCCTATGAAGTTAAATTCTCCCAGAAATAGCAAAGAACGAACTTAATAAATAAGATTTAAAAAAAGCTTGTTTTGTAATGTCTGTATAGGTTGCACCCTGGATCCTGTGATCTCCTCAAACTGTGCCCAGGTTCCCACAGGCGAGTGACAGCTGGTAGGAATGACCCAACCAGCCAAGTGGCCTCGATGAGCCTCAGGTCTGGCGAGGGTTCCCTGGCGGGCTCCGGGTAACAGCTCCCTGCCAGCAAGCAAAGCAGCAGCTCGGAGCAAAGCACTGCACTGAGGACGGGTGCCACCCAGGAAGCCACTGCAAAGGCCCCTTCTCTTCCTAGCCCCTCCCTCCCCCCTCCCCCTTCCCCACTCGCCCCCTACAGAGAGAAGCTGGGACAAGTTCTAGGAGGAAACCGCGTGGCCTCGGCGCCCCCTGCTGTCCAGGTCCGGTACTGCTCGTTCCGGCCATCAACACCTGGGCTCCCCTGGCCCAGCTCCAGGGAGAGTAGCCAGCCGGGCCCCTCTGGAGTGTGCTCTGCTGGACCGCGATGCACAGGAAGGACCAAGTGCAGGGGCTTGGGGTGCCGCGAGGGGCCAAAGGAGCCGTCAGGGCTGCGGTGAGGGGCAGGGAGCTCGGAGAGCATCGGGTCTGGGACGCTGGGGCTCCTGCCAGCGCGGGAGTCCACGGGCAGCAGGGCGGGTGGGCCTGGCACTCGCCGGAGGCCAGTCTGGAAAAGAGTGGTGTCTCGGGCCATGGAAGGGGCTGGCGGACCAACCCACAGTCTGGAGCACAGTGGAGAGCAGGGCTGGGCCCTCTCCTCCTCCCATACCTAACTCCCGCTCGGCCCTGGTGCCAGGAGCTGGCCCGCCACAGGGGCCCCACCCAGCGCACGGCCAGCTTGCTCGAGAGGCCAAGAGTAATTGCTCAAGTTTCGTGGGTGAGACACCCCGTCTGGGCCACTCAGCTCTGCGGTGTGGAAACAGCACAGACGTGCGGGCGGTGTGCCCAGTAACACTGCGTGCCCCATCCCTCTGCCCCAACTGCCATCACCCTGCCCGGCATCTTCCTGTTGAGGCCACCTGTCCGGCTATCTCTCACCTGGAGAGCGACGCCCAGAGAGTAGGGCGCACCCCAGCTGCAGGAATGGCGCGGGACGGACAGAGGCTGGAAGGACAGACGCGCAGACCCCGCGGCCCGCCCGGAGCTCCCACGTCCAGGGAGAGGTGGCATGTGCGTCTGGCGTCGCCTGCCCGGGGAGCGGGCTTCGTGGCCCGGGACAAGTTCCCTAAGCCCTGGCGGTGGCACCTGGCCACAACTCCCCGCCCTGTGAGGCAGAAACACCGGAAGTTCCTGCAGCGCGGGGGTCGCCGTGTCTACAGCGACGGGCAGGCTGCGGACCCGGGCGGACGCCGCAGGCCTCACGTGGCCTCCGTCAGTGCGGGCCGGGGGGAGCCCCACTGCACGGGCCTGCGGGGCGGGGCTGCCTCAGGAAGGGGGCCCCGCCATCCTCACCACATGACCGACAAGGACCCTCCCTCCTTCCCACGGCCTGTCACCAGCTCGTGTCTTCTCTCTCCACGTGCCCTCGGTCCCTCGGCCCCATCTTCTCCCAGGCTCATTTGCAAACCCCTGACCCCAGCTGCTGACGGCCCCCGCTCCAGCAGCTCACCGGGGGGGAAGAGACACATACGACCGTGCTGATGACATTAGTGCAAACTCAGAGGAGAGCATGGAGCGAGGGCGCGTGCCCCCACGGCTGCTCCCACGGCTCATCGCCCGGCGGAGCCTGAGCCGCCACCTGGGGCCTGATGGGAGGCGGTGCCCGGCTCGCTCCCCTGTGGTCCCGCGCTGAGCGCACGACCACAGGCCACGACGTCACCCGGGCGTTTTCCGTTTCCACGAGTGGGGTCGACGGGCGCGCTGCTGAGCCTGCCCTCGCCGTGCCGCGTGTCCGTGGGGCGCCCGCTGCGGGTGAACGGCCGTCCGCCCTTCCCGTGGGGCGGGGCAGCGGGGCGGCTCGGTTCGGGAGCTCAGGGCTCCCGTTGTTTGGGTCCTTGTGCCGCCTCGCGGTGCACAGGATGCGACGTCAGGAGGGACGGAGGCACCAGGTCCCGGGTATGTTCTCTTCAGACACAGCTGATACTGTCAGACGCCCCCGCCCAGGGGTTTGTGAGAGTTCAGACCGCTTCTCGTCCGCTCCATCTGATACCGTCCACCCTTCCTCTTCGGCCGCTCGCTGTGGCTGATCTTGCATCCCCGCCCTGTGTCTGGCGTGGTCGGAAACCTTTCCACGTGTGGCTTTGCCACGGGGGCCCATCTTGCAGTGAGTGAATGCCTCTCGGAACCGCAGGCGCTCTCGGGGTGAACGGGTCTGCGGGCCCCCGTGTTGCAGATGCCTCCCCGCTTCCCGCTAGTGAGGGTGTGTCTGGACGACGCAGGCTCCTAAGAGCCACTCAGATGACATCACGGACCTGCTGTGCCTTTCTGGTGAGGGCTCTGCGTCTGGCTTACAAGGCCTCTCCCTCCCTGACACTGAGAAAACGCGTGTCCACGCTGCCGTCCGGTCACCCGGCTGCCCGCCAGTGAGCTCTGCAGAACGGGGGGTCCACTGCCCCCATGGCACGGGGAGACCGGGTCCCCACACCTTCCTCTCGTCCACATAGACCTGCACTTTCTCCAGCACCCCCGACCCGCTCCGGACGCCCGGGCCGAGTGTGCTGTCCCCCACGCCACTGTCGCCCGTGTGTCCTCGGCCCACGTGTTCCATCTCAAGTTGCTGTCACTTTGTCATAAGTTTTGACGGCTGACGGAGGGCATCCTCCAACCTGTTCTTCTTCAAGAAATCTTGCTACTCTCGGCCCTTTGCATTTCCGTGGAAATTTTAGAATCATCTCCTTAAGTTCCAAGAAACACAGGTTGGGATTTTGATGAAAATCGCACTGAATCTGTAGGTCGTTTTCAAGCTATATCCACACCTCATGTTTGTATATTGACCAGCAATCTTGCTAAGCACATTTATTAATTTGAGTAATCCACAGGTGCTTTTGGATTTTCTATGTTATGATCGTAATAGGTGAGAAGGACATTTCATTTTTCTTTGCACACCTTCTAACACCTGTTGTTTTGACTTTGAAGTGTGCCGACAGGAAACGGAAGAGGGGACGGCAGCCATCTTTCTCCTGCTCCTGGTCTCAGTCGGAAAGATCCCGAAGGATGCACGCTTCCGCGGTTTTTTATATCCTGACCAGATGAAGGAAGTTCCCTTTCATTCCTATTTTACGTTTTTTTAACCATGGATGGATACTGAATTGTACCCAATGCCTTTCCTGCCTCTGTTGAGATGATGTATGATTTTTCTGCTTTACTCTGTTAGTGTGGTAAATTACATCATTGGTTGATTTTTCAAATGTTGACAAAGCACCGTGTGCTCGGTGGCAGAGGCCACTGCGGGAAGATCCCCCATGTTTGTTCAGACTTGCTGCTTTGTGGTCCAGCACATGGTTAACTTTCCTAAATGTTTGAACGGCCTCCATCTAAGTCTGCCTCCAGGGGACCCCATCACGTGCTGGTGGCGCCCACGGACCCCAGGCAGGGGCCGCGAAACTGGACCTGTGCAGAGGAGCCAGCGGAGGCGACACTGGAGGGGCAGAGGCCCGTGGCAGCCCGCAGCGCGGAGAGGACGTCCCCGACAGAGCCGGGATGGCTAAGCCCGGGGAAAGGGGGGAGGGGAAGCTGGTGCCTCCAGGGAGGGGGCCGCGCAGGGCGTGGCACCCAGAAGCACAGGGCCATCTCAGAGGTGCCCAACACACGCCCCAGGACCTCAGAAGCCGCGGCCGGCAGGCTTGTCCCCTCAGAAGCAGCATGAAAGTTACATGTAGCTTCTACATTTTGAACTCTCCAGGCAAAAAACGAGCAAAGATTCACTCCCGTGTTTCTAACGCACTATTCCTTCCGACAAAAGAGGCTCAGGGCGTGGTACAGAGATGCCTGGCTTTGCGGCCAGCTGGCTTAAGGATGTCGAACCTGCCTGTCATCTATAAAACGACAATCTCTCCTTGCCAGGCGGATCGGAAGACAGAGATGACAGACAAGGGGACGCAGCTGCCCTTGACCGATAAGCAGAAAACGCAAATACCTGGTTTGTTTGTCTGGAAAGTCGCAGCACTTCCTCTTGGAAGTGGGGCCATCGGGCCTGCTGGCCCCAGACCCACACGCGGCAAAGCGCAGCCCGCGCCCAGCAGTGGCCGCGCCGCCTCTCGGAGGCTCAGACACCCTTCCCTAGGAAGACACAGACACGACACTCGGCAAAGTCCTAAACGGAAAGCACAGACGACCGAGACCACCTTCCGGCAGGGACCACCGCCGCTCCCGGGGTCCCCGGCAGGCCGGCCAGGCCTGCAGGAGCGCGGGCATGTGTGCAGCCACGCGTGCAGCCACACACGCATCCACGCACCTGTTTCCTCCGTGACAGCCTGGGGCCTCCCTGGAGCCCGGCCCGACCAGGCCCGACCAAATACAGTGTCTCTCCTGGAAGCCCTCTGGTGATCTGAGGCCACGCAGGCCAGCCTCAGGCTCCTATCTGTGGCCACTGAGCACCACGCCCTCCCCTCCACCCTGCAGCACCCCTCATCCTCTGCAAACCTCTCAAGCCACCCCAGGTCTCGCTTCTCAGCAATTCTAGTTTCACAGTGGAACAAAATTAACTTACGCTGAAGAAAAAGCTACCGAAATCAATGCATTCACTGAGCCCATAACAGATGATCTTAATTTTAAAATATAATTAGACACAGTGGCACTGTCCACACCAGCCAAAGGTGGGAGGGGGCCGGCGTCCATGGACAGACAGACGGATAACATGTGCCAGCCACACACGGGAACAGCATTCAGCCTGGAGAGGAGGGAGATTCTCCCGCGTGCTGCGACACGGATGAACGGGACGACATCACGCCGAGTGAAATGAGCCAGACACGGAAGGACAGCTACTGCACGATTCCACTTCGGTGAGGGCCACCGAGGCGGAAAGCGGAGGGACGTAGGCTAAAAGGCGTCCACACTGGCTCGCCCGTTGCAGCAGCTACAGCACACAACGCGGGTGTCAGCACGGGGACGCTGGGCCTTCGGCTTACCTTTTCTGCAAACCGAAAATCTCTCTCGAAGCCCAATACATTTTCAAGAAATAAAGATAAAAGAAAAGAGCCACACACACTGAGACTGTTGTTATCTGTGGACAGTATCATGCATTTTAAAAGGGTGATGCTAGGCCCTCCGGCTCAGACGCGTGACAGGTAAACGCGTCCACATTTATCAACTGCTCACAACAGCATCTGCACAGAGAAGCGAGCACTGAACACACCCCAGTCTGGGGCCACGTGCAGGGCAAAAAGGGACCCGGAGGAGCACTCGCTTATAGTGGTCCCCAGGGGCGAGGGGAGCGGAATCAGGACGGAATTCAGAGGAGAGTCAAGTGTATCTGTACGATTGATTTTCATCTCTAAAAACCGGAAGCATAAAAGAAAAAGTAAAATGATTACCTCAAGGTCATCGAGCGAGCGGGTGACACTGAACCTCTTGGGTCTCCCGAAGGACCGCCGAGCGGAGGTGCGCTGAGCCGTCTGGGCGAGGCCCAGTCCCCGCCCAAATTTTGAGCCCTGAAAACACAAAGAGAAAGTAAATCAAGCTGCCTCCCGGGAGAGACGTTCAGCTTCGCCTGACGGAGAGAACGGAGGGCCAGCTGGACCGGAGGACGAGGACGGGCATCCCGGGGGCACGTCGTGGCGTGCGGACATCGCCACAGCGAAACATGCAGGAGGATCAAAGAGCCCCGAGCATCTGCTCCGCCCCTTACAGAGAATGACCCCAGCCTCAGCCTCCTCCATCACAAGGGGGTCGTGACAGCCACCCCCAAAGGCTGCCACCAGAGCCAGTGAAACAGTGTGCTCGAATGCTTGTGAATCACAAAGCGTGCGATAAGCAGAATAATTATCACCATAAAGGCCGGTTTTCAGCAAGGTCGTGCTTTTACATAAATCTTGTAAGCATCTGGGGAATTAAAGAATTCCTAGACATTCCGCGGCGTCTGAACCAACCCAGCTCAGTGAGGCAGTCACTGGCTGTGGCCGCAGCCTGCTCGTCCCCTGGGAAATGACCAGAACTACTGACGGCCATTACGCCAGACGCTTCTCCAATGTGATCGGCAAACACGTCATCACATCTTTAAAATAAAAAGCCTCACAGCTAAACCCTCTGGCTTCCCGGATACTGGAAATCCTAAGAGCACGTGGGGAAAGGCGAGGAGGCAGCCAGGGACTCTGGGGGGTCAGCACTCCCCAGGGCTGGAGCCAGACCCCCGGAGGCCCAGAAGCCATCACCCTGAAAGTGACCCGCACCACAGAGGTGCCAGCGAGGTACGGAAAGTAACCTCACAGAGCGATCTGGTCACACATTCCCAACCTGGCAGGTCCTGGAGGGGGGCCCCGCCCCAGGCCTGTGCCTTGTGCCGTGGGAGCCAGCGCGGTCCACTGCTGCTGTGCAGCCAGGTCCACCAGCCTCTGAATCCCAGAGTGATGCCCTCAGAGGCGGTGGTTTCCCTCAGGAGAGCACGTAACCTTGGTAACTAGCCTGTAACCCGACCCCTGCCCAGCTTTCTCCCACCTCCGTGTGGGTGTGGCCTTCCTTACGTTCCCTCCTTGATTTCAAATGCATTAAAAAAAGGAGTGAAACTGTTATTCCCCAGAGCACCTGGGATCTTGCTCCCGGCACATGTCATCGGGTTGGTTCAAATACACTCTTATCGGAATTCTCGACGATCAACAAAGGAGGGACCCTTCCTGACTCAGTAACGAATGTGCCGTGTCAGAAGTGCGATCCCTGGCTGTGGAGAGAAAGGGCTGACGAGTCGGACACAGACGCCTTCGAAGCTGACGACTTCTGTCATCGAGACTCCGTCAAGCGAGTGAAACAATCAGCCGGGGACCGGGAGGCACACGCACGTGCACGCACGGAATCCGCAGAGGACTCACTGCCAACACCGACAGCTCACATCCCGGAGAAAAGAGGACCCGGCACTAACGCGGGGGACGGTGTCGGGAGGGCCCTCGACGGAGAGAACATCCAGATGTGGGTGACCAAGGGAACGCAGGCTGAAGCCGCCGTGAGCCGCCACTCACGACGACCGACTGCCAGCTTCTCGAGAGGTCTGACCGCGGCGGGTTCTGGGGGGCTGCGGAGCATCCGAGGCCCTCATGGTGGGGTCTGTCGGGGGACAGCGGGGTGCACCTGCAGGGGGACGGCAGCCTGAGCAACTGTCACCCAGACTTGGGACCTGGACTCCAGGCACTTACTGCACTGCAGGGGCGAACCCGGGTGCTCCCCTCTTTCCTGAAGGGGAATCTCCCTAAAGAGCCACGGTTTCTCTCCGCCTGCCGGGCGGGGTGCAGCACCGTAAGCTCCCACTCCTGTCTCAGGGGTCCTCGCCTGCAGTACATCCTGGTAGAGTGACACCGGATGTGGCTCTCCATGTCGCCCCAGGGTAAGACCTGGGCATGGGGAGCCAGCAAGGTCATCTTCAGGGAGGAATTAAATCTGTCCCCAGTTCGGAACGAACACAGGGACTAACCTGGACACCCAGCCCCTAGTGACAACGGTGGGCGCTGTGATAGACCGGCCGCTCACTCCCCCGCCGAGCCGAGAAACCTCTCACACGCAGCTGGAGGCGTGCGGGAGCGTCCCCGGCAGCGTCACTGGTCACCGCAGTCTTTCGTGAGTGGCTGTGTGTGTGCGTGTGCGCACGTGCCTGGGTGCAGCGTTACATCACACGATGAAGTATTATATCTTAACCCAGTTAAAACGAATGAACTGTGACTACACAGATGTCACAGATAAATCTTTGACGTGATATGAATGATGAGAAACAAGCTGGGTTTTGAAGCCGTCTCCATAAAGCTGCGGCAGCAGCGATGACCGAGTGACACACCGTTGAATGAGGGGTCAGAGACTCCGCACTCCGGTAGGGGCACGCTTAGCTCTGAACATCCTCAGTTGCCCTGGAAACTGCACCAACCCTGTGGCCTCCAGGCCCGCGTCCTGCTGATGGTCCATCCCCTCCAGGAAGCCCTGCCCTGCCTCTCCAGGGGGGACCCCGGGCTTCACCACCCCGCCCCTCGCTGCAGCCTCCCAGGCACCTGCGCCCCCAGCTGAGGCATCTGTCTCCGGAAGCTGGAGACAGCGAGGGGACAGGAAGCCCCGCTCACGCTAACGGGAGTTCACCTCCCTGACGACCCGGGCGCAGGGTGACACGGGGTGGCCCGTGGGCACATGGCACAGGTCCTGGTCAAAGCGGCTCCCTTCACTGGCCTTGGCTGCGTTCTCTGGACTCTCTAGATCATCTATTTTAAAACTTCCCGTCATTGTATTAGAAAAAGTACACAAGCTCTGTTCGCGGAGCGCAGGGCCCTCCTGTCTGGAGCCGACGCGCCTGTGGCCGGCTGTGCCCCAGCAACGCGGCCGTGGCCCCAGGGCCAGCCCTCCTCTGCTCCACTCCACGAGGGCTCTCCGAGCGGGTAACCACCTTTCGCCTAATTAATCACCCCTTGCACGGAACTTCCCCGTGCAATCCCGGGTGTGTTCTGTCGCCTGGCTGGATCCTGACGGACACAGACCCACTGTGCGCACAGCAGGGCGCGGAAGCCACCGTGGCCACGGAGAGGAATGCAGGGGGGGGCGGGGCCCTGCGCGACCTCTGGCGCCACCACGCACCCTTCTCTCCCACCGCCTCCTCCTCTTCCTCCTCCTGCGCCAGGCACCTCCTCCCTCCCTTCCCGGCCCGCCCTCTGCTCGCCATGATGGGCCTCTGGTCAGCGAGGGCCAGGCCGGGAGAGACGCCAGGAGACCCACGTCACCACCTCTGGACGATTCTGCGCTCCAACAGGGGAGACTATGGTATTCGACCGAGCGAACGACACAGGGGACCCACGCAGCACATAAAGAGCACAGGACAAATTCCAAGAGATTATAGCAGGAGCCCAAGCAACACGATTCGTCACCAGCTGTTCTGAGGGGAGCGTGTCCCACCGCGTTACACACGGGGATGCAGGAGGACACGTAGAGCGCTGTCCGCCTTCGAGTCCACAGAACTCCGGCAAACCTTTCCTACGTCCAAGTGTCACCTCCCCTGTCAGTAAAATGGAAGCCAAGGCGCCCAGCCTGAGCAGCGCAGAGACCCCACCCCGGGGGGCGGGGGACGCATTTTCCAGCACCAGCCACAGTCCTAGTCCGTCGCAGCCACTTCGTCCCGTGACCGTGTGGTCAGCACAGCCGACGTCTTCACACTCACCACATTTTTAGCCAAGGTGGAAGGACATTAAGAGGAGCCCAAGACCCGCGTGAGCACTGTCAACTGACCTGGGACAAAGGACCGAAGACAACACAATGGGACAGAGAAAGTCTCTTCTACAAACGGTGCTAGAGCAACGGGACATCCACGTGCCACAAAGCGAATCTGAACACAGGCCTCACGCCCGCCACAAACACCAACTCCACATGGACCCCAGTCCCACGTGCGAAAGAAGAAACGACAAAACCCCCGGAAGATAGCACAGGAGAAAACCCGATGCCCTCGGGCTTGGGAGGCCTTTCTGGATTGAACACCAAGGGCGAAATCCATGGACTTCAGTGAAATCAAAAACTGCTTGGGAAAGACAGCATCGAGAAAACGAGACAAGCTACAGACTAGAATACAGTGTTTGCAAAAGACGCATCTGCTAAAGGACTATCATCGAGATGGTATAAAGACCTATCAAAACCACAACGAGGCAACAAACCGCATTGTAAGGGGACCAAAGACCTGGACAGACGCCTCGCCGAAGACACACGGGCGGCCGTGAGCGCGTGGACAGGTGCTGCGCTCTGCACAATGGGAGAATGACAGGGCGACGCCGCGGCTCCCCCGCCCGCGTGGCCGGAGCGGCCGACGCCGAGGCCGGCGAGGACGCGGAGCCGCAGGGACACGCGTCCGGCGCTGCTGGGGCCGCGGAGTCGCGGGTGCGTCGGAAGCCGCGTGGCGGTGCCTCACGCAGCGCGGCGCACTCCCCCCACGCGATCTGGCCGCCGGGCTCCTTGGTGTGGACCCGGGGACCGTACCATCTGGGGGACGGTGACGGGGGGGAGGCAGAGGGGTGTGTGAACGCTCTGTACGTGCCCACGAAGGAGGCGTCGGCTTGTGACCCTGCCTAGTCCCCACGCCTGAGCCTGAGATGGGTCCCTAGGCCCTCGGGGACCAGAACACAGACCACAGCGTCCCAGTCCCCAGGTCCCCTGAGGTCAGAACCCGCTGTGAGCCATCTCAGACGGTGCACGGAACCCCCAGCCGGTGACGGTGGACACGGGGGTGCCCTGCAGCCCACGAGGACCCGCACAAGCCCCGCACCCACCGACGCGATCATCCACGACGCACCGGCCAGCGAGAAAACCCGTGCGCGGGACCCGCACTCGAAGGGAGGCTCCCCCCGCCTTCCCGCCCTTGTCCTGTCAGCTACAGGGCCTCCCGCAGGCCCAGCCCACAGCACCCCGCAGCACCCCGCAGCTGGCCGCCCTCTGCTGAGCTGCGCCCTGGGTGAGGGTGACCTGTCCCTCAGGCTCCAGACCGAGCGCCTGGGGGACAGGACAAGCGGCGCTGGGCCAGGCCTGGCCGCAGCCGCCTGATGCCACCAGCAAGGAGCCACCACCGAGTCCAGCTAGGCGTCCTCCGTGAGGGACACAGGGCCAGCATCGGCCCCAGGGTGAGGCTGTGTCCTGCTGTCAACGGACCCTGTGCTTCAGGGATGTCCCCACAAGGACGTGCTGCCTCGGCCACCGGGGTGAAGATGTGGGCCAGAGACGCAATGGGCTTCAAAGGGGCCACGGGGACAGGGTCCTCCCAGGCTCCCGCAGCAGGAAAGGACAGGAAGGCAGGGGCAGCCTCGCTGGGGCTGTGAGAGGTCAGCGGCCCCCAGATGTCCCACCCAGGACCCCGAGAGAGCTGGCAGAGCCACGGCCAGCTCAGGGACGAGACGGCTTGAGGGAGCCGAGAGCGCCAGGAGAGCCCCAGGGCAAGGCAGGGCCCGCGGCACACGAGCAGAGCGGACACCCCGCGACAGCAGAGGCCACAGCTACAGGGAGCCGGGCCTGGGACTGGCCACGGTGAGCCACCGTCTGTCCCACCAGCAGCGGACTCAGGCCCACTCACCGACCCAGTCCCTGGCGGGCTTACCTTTTTGTCCTCCTTAGTCTTCCGAACATTTCGATGGGGACCAAAAATGTTTTGCATCCCAAAAGCCCTCCTGGACCAGTCCCTTTTCTGCGCGCTGAGCGGGGGCTGCGCCACACTGCCCTCCACCCTGTAGCGGTCCGCGGGGATCTTGCTCATGGGAGGGGGCAGCGTGCCGCAGTTGACGCTGGACCACCCGTCGGTGGAGTCCGTGTACGACTCCTGGTCGCTGGCGTGTCCGCACTGCCAGTCCTGCAGGACGTGGACTGGAAGCCACCGCTGGCCGAAACCGCCGGGGCCCGCGGCACCTCTCTTGGAAGGGGGCACCGAGCTCCGCAAGGTCGGGGGCCCCTCCATGTGGGAAGCGGGCCCCAGGTGCTTCCCCAAGTCCCAGCACCTGTCGGCCTGCGGAGCGGCCTCGAACGGCGGCGGCCCCTCGGGGTCGTGGCAGAAGGCCCCGTTCCAGGGGGCGCCCCAAGGCTGGGAGCCCCTCCCGCCCGCGCCGTCCCAGGGGCTGCCGCCGGGGCCGTGCCTGCTGGAGCCGGCGCCCAGGTCCACCACCAGCACCCGGCCGGTCTTCTCCTCCTGGTTGAAATTCCCAATGCCGCTGTCGCTGTTGCTGCTGGTGCTGGTGTTCTGGTGGGCGTCCGCGTCCCCGTCCGCGAAGGCCCGGGCCCGCACCCCCTCGATCAGCTCGCCCATGTCTCGGTACAGCACGGAGATGAACTGCAGCACGGGCAGGGAGGACGCCGGGAACTCCAGGCAGCCGCCGGTGTCGGGGTCGGCCGTGCACGCGAAGCCGAAGCGCCGAGCGATGCCCTGGTGGATCTTGTGGCTGAACAGGTCGGGGTCCACCATGAACACGTGGCAGGACGTCCGCAGGGCGCCCTCGTCCTCCCGCGCCAGGCTGCCGTCGTCGCCGCTCTGCATGGTCACCAGCCCGAAGAAGCGCCTGTCATCCGGGCAGACGGCGCTGAACGCCAGCTTCTCGGCCGGGTACTCGGCCAGGACGGCGGCCCTGTCGGTGCACAGCTGCACGCCGTCGTGCATGATCCTCATCGCCACCAGGGAGTGGATCTTCTGCTCGGCCCGCAAGCGCCGCAGGCAGCCGCGGATGGCCTGGAAGCTGTCGGCCTCCAGGCTGCAGCTGCTGGAAGGAAGCTCGATGGACCCTAAGTAGCCGACGACCATGGCGACATTTAAAATGCTCGCGTCCAGCCCCAAGTCGTCACGACTCTCCAGTCCGACACCGAAAACCGAGTCGTCGCCGACCACCTTCGAAACCCCCTCCCGGGGAAGCAGGCGGGGGTGAGGAGTACTCAGACTGTCCCGTCCGGGGTCAAGCCGCGCCGCGGCCGACTCCGAAAGGGACCGCGGCTTCGCTTTCGCGGGCTCGGGCCCAGCGCGGAGGGTGGGGTTCTCAAAGATCATGCTGAAGATGCCCCCCGACTGCAGGTCCTCCACGACCCGCTCTGCTCGGTGTATCCCCAGCGCCTTGGAGTCCAGCCTGGGCTTCGGCCAGCCTCGCGCCTCACAGAAGCCCACCTCCTCGTCGCTGGAGCACGACTCCAGGGGGCCGCGGCCTTCGCCCACCACCAGGTGCAAGACCCCAGAGCATTTCCCGATCAGCTTCACCACGTCTTCGTGGGACGCCTCCCTCACGTTGATGCCGTTGATGGCCAGCACCTGGCCCCCCGCACGGAGGCCCACGAAGTCCGCGGGGCTGCCTCGCACCACGCAGCTGAGCACGCAGGGCGCCTGGCCACAGAGGGTGAACCCGTACCCCGCCCTCCCTCGGGCCACCTCCACGCTGCGCAGGCGAGGGGGCGCTGTCCCCGGCAGCAGGCGCTCCGCCGTGTCCCCCGCTCTGTACATCTCAACGTGCCCGCAGGGCCAGGAGCATAGTCCCTTGTTCTGGGGCCCGGAGTTCAATGGATGCTTCACGCCGCCATAGCTTTCCTTGAAGCAACGCCCTGAGGAAGGAAAACAAACAGCTCGTTATTGGACAGCACGGGTCTCTGGCTTGTGGGCGGGACCGAAACCCCACAGGGTAACGCGCGCCACACGTCACAGGAGTCTGCAGGCGCCACACAGGTGTCAGCGTGGCGGAGCAGCGGTGCATGGCAAAGGCAGGCCAGGAACGTCCCCGCGA